>JAVTVY010007919.1:0-46675 GCA_036873755.1 Hanleya hanleyi
ATCTAATGCACCCACATAAAAGCCGTTTAAATCTCTCCCCGATCACTGAACGTCCGGCTATTTATACTCCATCGGGCATTCGAGATTATTCTATCAAATCAAGAAACTTCCACCGGTACAGCAATGACCTATGATTCTAACCCAGATAAGATCACAACAGCTTCTAGAAAGCTCGAAAATGATTAACCCACAACAGTATGTATACAAGCGTATGGATGTGCAGATGGCGCTGTGTAGATGTGTACATGGCGCTGTAACCAATTACCATCATAATACCTGTCTCTTCGTGCGTCGGCCATTTTAATTATGATAAATCGTTCACGACAGCTTCGACAAAATTCCAGATGGACGACTCGCATAATACGTAGCTCTATTATTCTAGAAATGTCCACAGCGTCTAATTTTATACTGCAATACCATGACAAATGTTACCCTTCAAGTTACTGTCGCTGTTGTTGTTGTTCCAAATAAACAACAATAACGTGTCAGCAAACCAAAATGTAAACTGGGGTAGCTCAAATTAACCCCGCTTCACTCGTGATAAATTGTACAAAGATAAATATGACAAATAAAACCGATCTGGCGAAATAGAAGACAATCAATCGGCCAATTTTCGCCACACTACAAGACGGACAGTTCTCGGCTTAAATCACGAAACAATCCTTGTCAAACCACACCATATATTGCACAGAGCTTGAGAACTACTACTGTATAATCATTATGGCCAATAAAAGCCATATCAGTTTCATTTGGAAAATCTGACATTGAACTCCCGAAAAAACGTGACCAATGCCGACGAGAAAAACTTATTCAACAACTTCGCTGGAAGCTCAAATTTTCACAAAACTCTTTCTATAAGGTAACACACTTCCAGCTTATATCGACCCAATCGTGAATAAAAGTCAGCAAATTTGTTAGGACTCGGGGAATCAGACGCAAATTTTCTCAAAATGCAAAATGACCGCCGGACTGGCACTGCACTTCAGTTCGCCATTCAGCGTAAATTTGCCTAACAATAATCTCAAATCTACGCTTAATACTTTAATTTCTGATCACCAATTGTAGTAATTACAGCTACGGAGGTATTAGCCAGTATAGTGGGCAGGCTTATCTACTGGTTATTCCCCGAGAGAAGCAGTCTGTTACGTCCTGTCATTCCAATGTCTGTCTCTTCTCTGGCTTCTTTACCAAGCCCGCGAGTTACCCTCATTGGCTATTGGAGAATCAGCGCCCTCTACAAAGGAGAGAAAGAGGCGAGACAACTCTATCATGAAGCACTTGTCTCTCCTGCATTACTGGACACTAATGTTCGTTAATAGTCAACTGACGAGGCAGCGAGAAAACCTATTCTCACTACAATAAAGTAGTAAATATTAATCTGATAATATCCGAAATAAAATAGTTTTTAACCACTCTCCCTCGCGGAAAAGCTGTAAGTTTGCATTTTTTCTGATACCCCACATAGCACCCATTTTGAATTTACTCATGATCCTCAGGGGGTTATGCAATAGGCTCAAAACGACCCCAATATGATAAATCAAAAAGTCACGGAGTATAAGCCTTCATATTTTCGCGTTTCGGAGATGGAGCAGAAAGTTTGGCATGCCTGGTAGGATTAATAGCTGCCCCAGCACGTGCAGGGATACGTCACGTAACCCACAAAATTCCTCCCAGGGAAGGGCCTTGATCCCAATACTAACCAGGTCAGCTTCTGTGTGTCTCAAGAAATTACTTTTACACATGTTTATGTATATAAAATGGCATTATTTCATTTCGCCATTGCCTTACTATATCCGTCATAATCAACTTCTATGTTAGTTTGTTCGTGCATTAAAAGTGTCACAAAAAAACTGTAATTATTCATGTTTGGTAGCATATGCACTAAACGTATTCAATATTTTGTTAATGGTGAGCCGTATAACGACGAAACTGGATTTTACCTACATTCTACATTCGTATTTTGGTCCACCTGACATCGTTGAACAGTCATAATTAAAGCATGACTGAGAAATACTACTAAAAGAACGACTTGAAAATCATTACGAAATATATAATGCCTATATGAAGATAGGAAAATCCCGATGTCTTCACAGCAACATTGAAAAGACTTCGCCGCTTCTCTCTGCAGTAGTGTATTAATTAGTCCCCTGGAACATAGGAGCAGGGTATTGATGATGATCGGAATAAGGAGGAGCAAGACGAGAATGATCAGAAGCACAAACTTTAGGATTATAGGACGTGGCTTCATCAATGTAAATAGCGTAATCACCCGAAGTGTCTTAATCACCGAAAAAGTGACAAGGAGCAGGATGCAGAAGGATTGTAAAACCGATTCAGTCGAGAGTGCTCGACCAATCAGAATCATGTGTACAACTGTCATGTTTGATGCCGTGGCTATAATTTCTAAAGAACTGTCGGCCACGTTTGATTACCTGCAGTTTAACCTTGAGAGAGAAGGATTAAGCGTAACCATTTCATACCGATCGTTATAGTCGAGCAGGAGTTTCACTTGAGTGCTATTGTGAGGATGAGTATGAGTGGAAGGCAACTCGATTTGACAAAAACTACTTACATGTAAACATTTAACCACACTGTATCACTGTAATATAGTAACAGATAGGCACAACATGTCAAATTTCATAAAATATTCGTCGGCGGTGCTACATGCCCCATTTCCGTTTGATAACATAATTTGAAATGCAACAAATGTAAAAGAAGAAGTTATAGCACTAGACGACATTAGGGAAGGTAATCGAAGGTAATCGATTTACTATGTTGGACGTGGGTAACTTTGCCAGTAAGTTTGTATCACAGACATATAGATATGTAAACTTTAAAAGTCCATACTACTTATACTAGTAGGGTTTGACTCTTACACATATTTCGATATGGCGTCGTTGTAATACTTTACCGATTGTATTGCGATAGTGAATAAGATAACCCCAATACGATATAACTTTGTTGCAGTCTCAAAAATCAAGGGTGAGTGAGTGAGTGAGTGAATAGGGTTTAACGTCGCTTTCAACATTTTTTCAGCTATATCACGACGGGAAAGGGAAGGGAGGGGAGGGGGATAGGCAGGGGAACCTACTTGTAACAGAGCAGATCTAGTGCTGCCATTTTATAGTGCTGTGGCACTGAAATATCATGCCGTAGGCAGACATGACACCCCACTCAGTCACATTATACTGACACCGAGCGAACCAGTCCTTGTTCTATCCTCTTAATGCTGAGCGTAAGCGAGGGAGCAACAAGTTCCATTTTTCAAGTCTTAGGTATGCCCCGGCCTGGGATCGAACCCAGTACCCTCAAAAATCAAGTTAACTACCCGTTCTACTCATCCTCTAAATAGCATCCGTGTTAACATATGGTTATATAGTTTACACATACACGGATATAGCGACTGGTATCAAATGCTAGTGTTAAGTCCTTCTCTGTAGGTTAAAATATCAAACTATCAAACATGGCCCCCGATTCTTTGCAAATTATAGTCAAGTGAACACACATGACTGGTGTATACATGGTTCTAAGCAGTCGAATTTGCTCTTGCACCCTGTTCATGATTCCCTAACGAGCTTTACAACTCTCCCTGTACCCTGTTTCTTTTCAAAATCACTTCTGGTGATGACGACTTTTCGTGTAATTACGTGATTGTCGGTAATAACGTCACTTCCGTTGATTTCGTCATCTCCGGTAATTCTTTCATTTACCTTCATTACGCAATTTCCAGTGATGACGAAAATGTCCTGCTCCAGAGCATGACCACGATCATCTTGCTTCTGCTCTTCATGCTCGTGTTCATAATCCTGTGCCCCAGAGGATTCATTTTTACACTACTCTTAGCTTGTGTTGATAAATATAGATAATTCGTATTTGCCAGTTTGGAGTTTGCTGCTAATATTATGTATTTCTATAATGAACGCGGAAATTTCATGTACGACGATTTACCACTGAATGTCAGATCTGACTTTTGTATTTGGTGAGTTTAAGAAGGATTGCGCTTTATGTGCTTTTGCAGAAACTGGAAACATACAGATGAGGAAATGCAAGACTGACCCACAGCGAAGAGCTACGAACTGCAGTCACCGAGGTTTATCGGAAATACCCAATTCCACATTCCCCAATGATACCAGAATTATCGATCTCACCTCTAATTTCTTTAAGTCAGTGGAGAATTTCACATTCGTTGGTGTCACACGATTACTGATATTGGATCTTTCAAGAAATCGTATCGAGTACCTTGAACCTATGGCTTTTGAGGGTTTGAGTAGACTGGAGTACCTGAATTTGTCCTATAACTTGTTCAAGCTTGATGCACAGATGTTTATCCCCACTCTGTTTAGACCACTGAAGAAATTGTCAACATTCCGTATGCAAGGGTACAACATCACCAGGATCACCTACAACAAGAAAACAAATCCACTAGACACGAGTTGGCGCGGCATCGATAAAGCTTTTGCAATGTTAAAAAACCTACAAAAACTCTACATGGACTTCCCTGCGAACTTTGTTTTCGGCGATGGATTTGCTACGTTGAGATGGTTGGAAACAATTTCAACGGTTACTGTTACTGCCTCGCCACCTGGCACATGCCAATTTTTTGAACTTAGGAACGATACATTTAAGCAGTTTGAGCATACGGGTCTCAAAGAACTCAGACTTTCGGAATGTAACATATTGTCAGTTGAGACAGGGACGTTTGTTCCCCTGAGAAATCTCTCAGTATTAGATCTATCCCGAAATCATCTTGATCTGAGGTCTGCTTTGCTGTCCCTGTACGGGCTTCAGAATCTACATATGGAAGAAATTAATTTCAGGAGTAATTATGGACCACTCTCCACACAGTTTGCGCTGAGCAAAAAGGAAACGATATATCTTGAAACTATTTGTGTTCGACGTATTGATATTTCAGAGAATTTTATCAGCCATATTCAATGGTACACTAAAGCGATTCAACTGTATCAGAATACACCGTCTTTCGGAAGGCCTGAATGTCTCCAAAGCCTACAAATGTCTAGCTATCGGGGTCTACGGGGCAGCTCTCGGCTTGTCTTATTTGCGTTATTGCAGCTTCCGTCTATTAAACACCTGGATGTAAGTGGGCTTTCAAATGATCCTCTTCCAGTCGATATCCTCTCGGAGATTATGAAACAATCTATAGCTCGTCAAGATACAATACATCCCTCATCAGTTGTGACCCTTAATTTCAGTAACGCTTTGCCATCTTTTCCCGGTCACACATTGCTCCTGTTCAACTTCACAAAATTGAAGTCTTTAGACATATCAAACAACATCAACCACTGCGATATGTTCAGTCAATTATTTGGTCACGTCAAAGCAATAACACATTTGTCTATGTCACGTACATTCTGTAGTGATTTTAATATTCCTCTTCCCGTGAAGGGCGGGTTCCAATCTCTCTCGGATCTACAGGAAATAGACCTATCTGGCAACGAGCTGACCAATGGTCAACTTCAAGAAAATCTCTTCCTCCACAACATAAATCTGAACACGATTTGTTTGTCTAACAACAGACTGCAACGTGTACGGTACCTTCAGCCGTTATGCACTTGACAAACATCAGTTGCTTGGATTTGTCTGTTAATGTATTCACACACCTGACTGCTGAAGAAATGTCTCTCTTTGATCGTCTTTCTGCAGCTCAGTACGACAAATCAGGCTTCCACCTTAACCTGGGCCACAATCCCCTTCATTGTACGTGTAACACATTTGGAGTTTGTTCGTTGGGTTTACGCGACTGGTGTCTATATAGAGCAAGTCGACACCTATGTGTGCTTTCTATCAAACGGAACTGCTGTTAATTTGTCTAATTTTGATCTCTCCGTGAGCTGTAACAATAATACAAAGATCAGCGTCAATGTCGTCAGTATAGTCATCAGTTTCTTCCTTCTCTCTGTATTAATATATTAATCATATTGCGCTGTCGTTGTCGTTCAACGGTAAGATACTGTGTCTTCACTAGATTCCAGCCGCCAATGCAATTGCTCGCTGTATTTGGAAGTACACATAATGCGTTTGTCGCATGCGCTGAAAAAAGATTACCTCTTGGTGTATGATGATTTGTGTATGGTTACTGAAGCTTTTACACCTGGCCAATCTATTCAAGAGAACAATGTCGATAAAATGAGAGAAAGTCGGAAAATTATTCTAGTTAACAGAGGTGATTTTCTAAATTCTCGAGTCGGGCCTCTACAGATCGAGTAAGCCGGAATGAAATCTATTGAGGAAAGTTTGAATGACCTGATTATCTGTATCTTTCTGGAAGACATTCCTGCGCGCGAAATCTCAAAGGTTCTGCAAAACACTTATTGCGAAGTTACATTTTTGAAATGGTCTAGTGATGAGGATCCAAATTTCTGGCAACGACTGAGAAAAGGAATCCGAATGATGTTCTGTCCATGACCGCTCAGCGATCTTTCTATTGTGTTCTCTTACTGGTTCAGCCACTGTCATGCACGAACTAGGGTGTATATTTTGTATAAGTGTTGAAACTTACTCGTAAAGTGTTGAAATAACCCTTTAGGTGTGTCCACAGGGACTGCTCTTTAAGTGTTGTCCCTGTGGATAGACTTAAAGGGTTATTTCAACACTTTACGAGGAAGTTTCAACACTTTAATTTTAAGCGTGTAGTAGTTTGAGCTTCAGGAAACTGCGTACTTACCTGACCTTAGTTATCGATATCATTTCCAACTTCAATTGTCCGTTATCGGCAGAGAGTACCAGAGAGTACATGATCCACATATTTCAGCTCGGGTAATTAAATTTACACTTCTCTCTCTTGAGACGGGGGTGCTGGTTCTTCCACTATTATTTTCGTGCATTGAAGTGCCTCCTTGCCATTTAGAATCGGGAATAGGTCCCTCAATGCAGATTATATTTACCTACCTCTTTATCACTACACTACACTACCATAGGCCTTCATAACTGGTAATACCGATGGAGTTGGTCTACTCGTTCAACAACGTTTGTCTTCCAACCGTTGAAGTTGTAGAGTCAAGTGTTGCATACACCTACAGACATGATACTGATGATAAATATGTATTCACATTTTATGGCAGACCATTGACTCAGATTTTGGATTTGGTTAATATCGTAACCCTTTTAGAATTTTCCGAATTATTTTTCATAAGGTACAGCTGGCCATTGGCCGTGTTAGGTGACTGTGCGATTCTTGATCCCTCAATATTCGACGCCGTACTTGCATATATGGATATTAAGGTAGTCCGCTTGTGGTTATTGGGATTTGGCGGTCATTTTCCATGTTTTTGCCTCTTTTTCCCATTAGGTTATCTCCCTTTCGTAGGTTAAGAGATAGGGATTTTCTTCAAAAATGCATGATTTTTCATGAATATGCTTGAAAATCAGGGCTATTCCCTATGTTTTCTGAGTTATCAAATGGAGCTTGGGTCAGTCCATTAACAGAGTCTACAGCTAAAAAAAAATGCACACGAACCTATATTTTTTCTTTATTTTTCCTCATATTACACAATTATGAATGCAACAACACACATTATTCAAAAAGTGAATTACTTTGATTTACCACCAGCGGACATCCTTATCGCTTGCATCTCATATCATGTCACCAACCAGCCCACCATATACTCATTCTGCCAGTGTTCCACGTCTGGTCGTTGCTCCCAACGCACTTTCATATTCATCGTTTTTGTTCCAAATATGTCCTGCTTCTCTTCTACAAATGCAATAGCAACGCACTCTGTCTTGTTGGATATGTAATTCCCGTATCGACTAAATAATACTCAAATACATGTATACACCTCCAAGTGGTTCAATTCTGGTCGACCGAAACTAGTTGAGTCTCCACTCGCGTTGGACGGCTGGACGGTAACCAAATCTGTAGTGAATCTAGCCATTTTTCTCGTGTCCCGTGTTGATTTTTCTCTCGTTATCCTTGACAGTTCTGCTGAATTCAATGAAATCCTTAACTTATCGATCGAAATGAATTATTATCCACACACATTGCAGCCATCAAGATTTACAATCACTCATATATGCAGAGAAACTACGGTACCGAGAAACAAACTTCTGCATTTCTATAATGGCTAATCATCATTATCATCGTACTTTCATTTCCTATGTATAGATGCCCATATTAGTGTACTGATGTCCACTGTACATCAATACAGTATGATGCACACACTTGTATCACTTCCGGTTATTTTGAATAAAACAATTTACCGGGAATTATATACGAACACTCTGCAGCCTATATGTTCCTGCAATTAAGTGGCTGTATTATATTTGTCAACATTTTAAGAATATTTGGATAAAATGTTCAGATTAAAGTCGATCATATAAGTAACATATTTTATATACTTTGTATCAAGAATATAATGAACCTTATCCAATAAACGTTCATACACTGTGTGTATGATATTTTTTCACCATACTTCATTGTATATACCCAAATATCCATTTTTACTGCATTGGTATTTTTGTGTATAGATTATACATAGCGGACTGAATTAAAAAAAAAGAGATAGTTGTTAAAATGGAATACAAATTTGTGTTGAGTGAAAGTACAACACAAATTACAAGAAAATAAAGTACTGTGTATATAATTTGCAGGGAGGACCGTGTGGTTCTCTCTTGCAATAGTAGATTATATAATGGAAATCTGCCATGTACCATTTCACAGTCTACACGCTCAGATACATGTTATTTTCGTCCAAATGATTAGCGTTGATATAGCTGGTGGTAACTCGAAGTAACTCGTAGCTGGTATAACACGTAGATCCAAGACAATTGCGAAATAAATAAAACCTGGATGATAATTCCTGTAGTTACTTGTGTTTTTTTCATTGCCTGGCGTGAATCCAACGCATCTGCATTTCATTGTCAACAAAACTATCTCATATTCAGGGCTTGCTTAGCCAATGTCAATAAACCTCAAACTCAGTTCGCTTCTTGGAATTAGATTCTTGAAACGTCTTCAATATCCAAGAAATGTCTACATGCAATTTGAAGGTGATGGGCAAGGGGGATT
This sequence comes from Hanleya hanleyi, assembly GCA_036873755.1. Classification (NCBI taxonomy): domain Eukaryota; kingdom Metazoa; phylum Mollusca; class Polyplacophora; order Lepidopleurida; family Hanleyidae; genus Hanleya; species Hanleya hanleyi. Next base: position 9,026 of record JAVTVY010007919.1, read on the forward strand.
CAGGAATTATTGACAAGGATGGGTGAAAGAAATGAAATCGACAAACATATTTTTTTACTTTTTAATTTTCCCTATAGAAATATGATAATTTCTCGGACACATTCGGACCAATAGTGGTCCCTCTCTACCCCAAACACCTTCATTCACACCTCTAAAATGCCCACTTTGGCTACTCCTATTGATGGCGTCACCAATCACGTCACAGATGACGTGTACATCCCTCAAATCGTGGTCTACACATCGAGAGCTTCACTTTGACGCCTCCCACGAGACATTCGGATCAATAGTGGTCCGTCTCTACCCAAACACCTTCCTCCACACCTCTAAAATGCCCACTTTGGCAACTACTCTAACCGATGACGTCATCAATGACGTCACAGATGACGTGAACATTCATCAAATCGTCGTCTATACCACGCGGGCTTCTCTGTGATGCCTCCCGTGACACATGCGGACAAATAGTTGTCCCTCTCTACGCCAAACACCTTCCAACACACCTCTAAAATGCCCATTTTGGCTACTACTCCTACGGATGACGTCACCAATGACTTTGACGCCTGACTTGACACATTCGGACCAATAGTTGTCCCTCTCTACCCCAAACACCTTTCTTCACACCTTTAAAATGCCAACTTTGGCGATTACTCCTACTGTTGACGTCACAAGTGACGTCACAGATGACGTGAACATCCCTTAAATCGTGGCTACATCACGAAGGCTTCACTTTGACGCCTCCCACGACACATTCGGTCCAATAGTGGTCCCACTCTACCCAAAATACCTTCCTTCGCACCTGTAAAATGCTCACTTTGGCTACTACACCTACTGATGACCTCACCAATGAAGTCACCGATGACGTGAACTTCCCTCAAATCGTGGTCTAAACCAAGAGAGCTTCACTTTGACGCCTCCCAGGACCCATTCGATCCAATAGTGGTCCCTCTCTACCCCCAAAACCTTCCTTCACACCTCTAAAATGCCCACTTTCGCTAATACTCCTGCTGATGACGTCACCAATGAGGTCACAGATGACGTGAACATCCTTCAAATCGTGGTCTACACCACGAGAGCTTCATTTTGACGCCTCCCACGACCCATTTGGACCAATAGTGGCCCCTCTCTACTCCCACACACCTTCCTTCACACCCCCAGAATGCCCACTTTTGTTACTACTCCTGCTGATGACGTGACCAATAACGTCACGGCTGACGTGAACATCCCGCCAATCGTGGCTTCAATTTGACATCTTCCGCGACCCAATTGGGCCAATAGTGGTCCCTCTCTACCCCAAAAACCTTTCACACCGCCAATATGCCCACTTTGCCTACTACACCTACTGATGACGTCACAAATGACGTGAGCATCCCTCAAGTCGTGGTCTACACCACGAGAGCTTCACTTTGACACCTCCCACGATACATTTGGACCACGGATGGTCCCTCAATCTCTGTAACACACGCCCATGCACCCCTGAATGACGACTTTACTTACTACACTGCAACTTCGCATGCGCAGATTGACGCTACTTCCAATAAAAACACGCCAGTCTGACTCTACCCCACGAGAGCTTCACACTGATACCCCACACGGTCCACTTGGACCACGGATGGTTCATCTCTACCCCAAAAGAACCGCCAAAATGACTACATTACGGCCAGACCGCGCATGCACAGAATGATGAAACCGGACTAGATATTAGTCACGTCTGATGCTCCTCCATGTGGGCTTCAAAATAAGATCTCATACAACTCCATCGGACCATTAAGGACCCACCTAGATCCCAAAACACCCACCCCAGCGCTACTTGCGCCATGCGCATGCGCGAAGTGACTTTTTCAAAAATTTCACCGCTTAACTTCGAGATCCCTTCCATCGTGTTCTACGTGGTTAGACGAAGAAAACAAGATCCCACAACCCATACCGCAAATGTCCATGAACGGGTTCCTCAGTGGGGCCAACATTGTCCACTGAATCCACAAGAAAAAAATGATCACCCCCATACCCCATACAGTCAGAGTTGTCTTCCTTGTCTCCAGAGGGCAGCACGATCGATGTCGTGATGTCAAAAGAGAATCCCCACAGCCAGTGCCGCCATTGTGTATGTTTATTTTTTGCTGAGATATACTGGACAATAAACACTCGACCCTGGAGTCGCACTTATCCTAGAGTCGTCATAATAACATCATACAGCACCTATAGACTATCTTTATTACTATAAGTCTTCCTTCTCATGGATTCATGTAGTTATTTTTTCGTTGCAATACCCTCGTGTATTACGCTCTGCGGAGAGGGTTCCCCATTGACCATTTATGCTGGGCATAGTGCTGGCGATATTGTCGGGGACCATACATGCATTCCGCGAGATTCACATTGGGGCAGTAGGGGGAGATCACCGGACGGGAACCCGGAAGTGACCTTTGACCCGGATGTGACCTCTGACCTGGATGTGACGTCATCGTGACGTCATTGCCACGTCATGCCAAGGACCCCCAATACGACAGAATTTAACGGCTTACTACTAATAATGTAGGCTGTTGTCCCTGGTGCTTTTCAGATCAAGGACCTGTTATTGTTTGTACCGACAAGCGATCATGTTGGCTACAAGCTGGTATTCAAGATTTCCATGTTACGATCAAATCCGATATGTCGTTTGATTCCATATTTGTTGCATGCATTCCTGTCTGTGCGAGCTGCAGGAAACAATATATCGGACAAACAACACAGTTACGTTCAAGACTGACAGCACACAGACGGCAGATTAATAATACGAACCATGCATAGTTTTGTGCCAGTGAGCCGGTGTGGAGGCTAATAATGTCCGCTGGTTAAGAGTGTCCGGCCCCTATCTTCGGTTCATACTCCATGTAAGCTTCATGAGACAATGCATACAATAGCAAAGTCTGGACTTGTGCCTTTTCAGCGAAACAAAGACTCACACAATAGCTTGCTACATGAAGTACCTACCCTATCTTCTAACCCACCCAGGACACTTTTCTCCACACTGGGGACAAGTGTCCGTACTTGGTTGCAAAAAAAAGGATATGAAAAGGGACACTAATCATCAGAACATTCTTATCCATCGCACCGGCATATTAGAAAATGTGCTTTTCACTTAACCCTTTTTTATGAGGTTTTTCTTTTTCACACAGCATAGGAGGGTAATCAGGCATTTGATTTCAGTGCTGCGTCCCTTACTCAGTGGTAGCGCCAGGCCTTAATTCTGTAAATTGTTCAGGATTCAGCTAGTATTATAAATTGTGTAGTATTAGTCCAACTTACACTTACTAGATTCTTTTACTGATTCGAGAATGTGTAGACATTTATTCATCAGTTTAACATCTTTTAACATTTGAAACCATTTTGCTGTTTAATGTTTACACTATCAGGTTTATAAAGCAATCCATTACTTCTGTTCCTTGAAAGGATCATAAAATTCGAAGAAAATGTTCTCGGAATTTTAATAACGTATAAAGTCAAGACGGCTACTTGTTTTTTTTTTCCTTTATCGCTTCTCCACATCAAATGATAGTATATATATATATAGCTCTGATGCGCATTTCTGCTGTTTTACTTCAGCTTCTTCAGAGAGCAAGTATATATATATCGTCGTAATGTAGTACTCTGCCTCTGGTGCTGTATAGATAAGGATCCGTTATTAATTGTGCCTACGAGCGCGCGGGTATAGCCATGACGAAAATTGATGAAACAGGTTAGGCTGTTTAAGTGGGAAGAAACAAACATACAAACATACCCGTCATTTCGCCCAGGGCACCACAAATTCATATTTGTTTTCTGCCATATCGACCTGTAACTGAGGCCTTAGTTTATGAACCTATGCGCCAAGCGTCATGTCAAATATAGACTGTGCAAATATATTTAACAGACACTGATGTAACATCATTGCTATTGTAAACTCGAGTGAACAAATCTTGGCTTCAGCTTCACGCTGTGCTAATAGCAATTCGATTTCAGTGAAGATCAGGCATACCAGAAGACCGACAAGACAATTTCAAATTATCCATGGCGTATCTGCGGATGTGTGTGATTTCGGTTTTGTGTGTCTCCGCACTGTGTGACGGTAAGCAAACTCCGCACTGTGTGACGGTAAGCAAACTCCGCACTGTGTGACGGTAAGCAAACTCCGCATTGTGTGACGGTAAGCAAACTCCGCACTGTGTGACGGTAAGCAAACTCCGCACTGTGTGACGGTAAGTAAACTCCGCACTGTGTGACGGTAAGCAAATTCCGCACTGTGTGACGGTAAGCAAACTCCGCACTGTGTGACGGTAAGCAAACTCCGCACTGTGTGACGGTAAGCAAACTCCGCACTGTGTGACGGTAAGCGAACTTTGTAATTTTACTGGTTTGATTTATACGAATATTCCTTTGCGAATGTTCCGCTTGCTTAGTTGACAAAAATCTTCCACACTGAAAACTCAGGTCCTTCATTGTGAGTGCTTGATATTAGTTGTACTGTGATTGCTAGTGAATTCAACCAATCAGAGCCAGAGAAGGGATCACGTGATCGTGGGTTTTGCGTGTAGTCACCAGCTACAACTGTTTTCACCAAATTATCCATGTTAATGAGCTATATCGTTGTGTACAGGGTCCTGGTCGGGGTGGGTCCAGTGAGACGCGCATACGCACTGAGGGAGTAGTAGAGCAACGGGGCATTAGGTCTTGGGTGAAAATGGTGTGGAGACAATCTACGTCAAGCCACCGAAATGGACCCATCAATTTGATGGCATAGGACCCGTAACGGTGACGTGATCAGTAGTAGAGAAAGCAAAAAGTTGCTTGGAGGTGCATTCGGGAGCAGGCACCTATCCACATCCTTATACGCTGGTCAATAGTGGGGCATATGGGAGTGACTGAACTCTCGTGTACAGGATCTTAGCCGATGTGTGCTCACTGGGGAGTAGTAGAGAAATGGGGCATGTTCTGAGGTGCATACGCATTGTGTGAAATAGAGGTGGACATATGGGGGTGAATGAGCTCTCTTTGTGTTCAGGGTACTAGTCGGTTTGTGTTCATGCGCATGTGCTATGGGGAGCAGTAGAGAAAGGTGGCATGTTCGGGGAGGCGCATACGCATGGCGTGAGTTGTAGGGTCTTGGGCACCGGGTTTATAGACGTAAATTCAATACAAATGGATCAGTCACTGATGATACAGGTCAGGTGACGTCATCTGTAGTAGAGAGTCGCTCTCATGCGCATTCGGGACTAGCCGCGATTCCTGTCGTGGGCCCAGTGGAATGCTGGGCAGCAGTAGAGTAAGGCGCATGTTCGGAGGTACGCGTGCATTTGAGTATTTATTCCAGGTGGGGGAGGCAACCACCATCGCAACATGGTAACGCACTCAACTCCCGGTTTAATGCAGTAACGCACAGACGCTGACCCCCTACACATCTTCACGTACACCTATACCTAACTCCATATTGTTTTGACGTTTGACGCTATCAATCAGAGAGATAAATAGAGATCAAAAACAACAAGTTCACCACAATCTGTATATTTTATTATCCACCGCCCTGGGTATGTTTATTATGGTGTTTATTGTCTTTGTGTGGTATCATCATCATGCTCTAGTTCAGTGAGTAGCCTCGAGTTGAGAAGTTGCGCCGTGTCGGCCTTGTTCACTCTTGTCCGTGTTCATCGTCCGTTTGCTCGGGTCGTCTTTGGGGGTGAGTGAGCCTAGTCGGTGTGGATCCAGTGAAACACGCTTGCGCACGGGGCGAAAAGGAGAAAAACTGAGGGATTCAGCGAAGCGCGTAGGCATGGGGGGGGGATATAGGTGGACATATAGGGTGAATCAGCTCGGGTTGTGTATGGGGGCCTGGCCGGTGTGAGTTCAGTGAGACGTGCATGCGCACTGGGGGAGTAGCAGAGAAAGGGACATGTTCGGAGGTGCGCATACGCATGGAGTGGGTTGTAGAGTCTTGGGCCTCAGGTGTATACAGTGGAATCAGTTCACAGCAGGCAGGCCTATTTGACCCATCACCGTGATATACATGTCGGGTGACGTCATCTGTAGTACAGAAAGCGCAAAGTCTCTCAGATGTGCATTCTGGACTAGCCAAGTCTCATATTGCCATGCATATATGGGTGTTATAGACATGACCATGTGCCGTGCTGTGGGCCGAAAGTTGTTTGCTTTTCTTTGCAATTCAAACGGGGAATAGACAAGACTTGGTTCTACGGCATGGAGAAAAAAGCGTCTCCAGATCATATTTCAATGTGGTGGAATCGGGTTCTGAAATCGACCATTTTTGCTTCAACAACAAGCCCATATTGCCATGCATATATGGGTGTTATAGACATGACCATGTGCCGTGCTGTGGGCTGGAAGTTGTTTGCTTTTCTTTGCAATTCAAGCGGGGAATAGACAAGACTTGGTTCTACGGCATGGAGAAAAAAGCGTCTCCAGATCATATTTCAATGTGGTGGAATCGGGTTCAGAAATCGACCATTTTTGCTTCAACAAAAAGCTCATATTGCCATGCATATATGGGTGTTATAGACATGACCATGTGCCGTGCTGTGGGCTGAAAGTTGTTTGCTTTTCTTTGCAATTCAAACGGGGAATAGACAAGACTTGGTTCTACGGCATGGAGAAAAAAGCGTCTCCAGATCATATTTCAATGTGGTGGAATCGGGTTCAGAAATCGACCATTTTTGCTTCAACAAAAAGCTCATATTGCCATGCATATATGGGTGTTATAGACATGACCATGTGCCGTGCTGTGGGCTGAAAGTTGTTTGCTTTTCTTTGCAATTCAAACGGGGAATAGACAAGACTTGGTTCTACGGCATGGAGAAAAAAGCGTCTCCAGATCATATTTCAATGTGGTGGAATCGGGTTCAGAAATCGACCATTTTTGCTTCAACAAAAAGCTCATATTGCCATGCATATATGGGTGTTATAGACATGACCATGTGCCGTGCTGTGGGCTGAAAGTTGTTTGCTTTTCTTTGCAATTCAAACGGGGAATAGACAAGACTTGGTTCTACGGCATGGAGAAAAAAGCGTCTCCAGGTCATATTTCAATGTGGTGGAATCGGGTTCAGAAATCGACCATTTTTGCTTCAACAAAAAGCTCATATTGCCATGCATATATGGGTGTTATAGACATGACCATGTGCCGTGCTGTGGGCTGAAAGTTGTTTGCTTTTCTTTGCAATTCAAACGGGGAATAGACAAGACTTGGTTCTACGGCATGGAGAAAAAAGCGTCTCCAGATCATATTTCAATGTGGAGGAATCGGGTTCAGAAATCGACCATTTTTGCTTCAACAAAAAGCTCATATTGCCATGCATATATGGGTGTTATAGACATGACCATGTGCCGTGCTGTGGGCTGAAAGTTGTTTGCTTTTCTTTGCAATTCAAACGGGGAATAGACAAGACTTGGTTCTACGGCATGGAGAAAAAAGCGTCTCCAGATCATATTTCAATGTGGTGGAATCGGGTTCAGAAATCGACCATTTTTGCTTCAACAAAAAGCTCATATTGCCATGCATATATGGGTGTTATAGACATGACCATGTGCCGTGCTGTGGGATGAAAGTTGTTTGCTTTTCTTTGCAATTCAATCGGGGAATAGACAAGACTTGGTTCTACGGCACGGAGAAAAAAGCGTCTCCAGATCATATTTCAATGTGGTGGAATCGGGTTCTGAAATCGACCATTTTTGCTTCAACAAAAAGCCCATATTGCCATGCATATATGGGTGTTATAGACATGACCATGTGCCGTGCTGTGGGCTGAAAGTTGTTTGCTTTTCTTTGCAATTCAAACGGGGAATATACAAGACTTGGTTCTACGGCATGGAGAAAAAAGCGTCTCCAGATCATATTTCAATGTGGTGGAATCGGGTTCAGAAATCGACCATTTTTGCTTCAACAAAAAGCTCATATTGCCATGCATATATGGGTGTTATAGACATGACCATGTGCCGTGCTGTGGGCTGAAAGTTGTTTGCTTTTCTTTGCAATTCAAAGGGGAATAGACAAGACTTGGTTCTACGGCATGGAGAAAAAAGCGTCTCCAGATCATATTTCAATGTGGTGGAATCGGGTTCAGAAATCGACCATTTTTGCTTCAACAAAAAGCTCATATTGCCATGCATATATGGGTGTTATAGACATGACCATGTGCCGTGCTGTGGGCTGAAAGTTGTTTGCTTTTCTTTGCAATTCAAACGGGGAATAGACAAGACTTGGTTCTACGGCATGGAGAAAAAAGCGTCTCCAGATCATATTTCAATGTGGTGGAATCGGGTTCAGAAATCGACCATTTTTGCTTCAACAAAAAGCTTATATTGCCATGCATATATGGGTGTTATAGACATGACCATGTGCCGTGCTGTGGGCTGAAAGTTGTTTGCTTTTCTTTGCAATTCAAACGGGGAATAGACAAGACTTGGTTCTACGGCATGGAGAAAAAAGCGTCTCCAGATCATATTTCAATGTGGTGGAATCGGGTTCAGAAATCGACCATTTTTGCTTCAACAAAAAGCTCATATTGCCATGCATATATGGGTGTTATAGACATGACCATGTGCCGTGCTGTGGGCTGAAAGTTGTTTGCTTTTCTTTGCAATTCAAACGGGGAATAGACAAGACTTGGTTCTACGGCATGGAGAAAAAGCGTCTCCAGATCATATTTCAATGTGGTGGAATCGGGTTCAGAAATCGACCATTTTTGCTTCAACAAAAAGCTCATATTGCCATGCATATATGGGTGTTATAGACATGACCATGTGCCGTGCTGTGGGCTGAAAGTTGTTTGCTTTTCTTTGCAATTCAAACGGGGAATAGACAAGACTTGGTTCTACGGCATGGAGAAAAAAGCGTCTCCAGATCATATTTCAATGTGGTGGAATCGGGTTCAGAAATCGACCATTTTTGCTTCAACAAAAAGCTCATATTGCCATGCCATGCATATATGGATGTTATAGACATGACCATGTGCCGTGCTGTGGGCTGAAAGTTGTTTGCTTTTCTTTGCAATTCAAACGGGGAATAGACAAGACTTGGTTCTACGGCATGGAGAAAAAAGCGTCTCCAGATCATATTTCAATGTGGTGGAATCGGGTTCAGAAATCGACCATTTTTGCTTCAACAAAAAGCTCATATTGCCATGCATGTATGGGTGTTATAGACATGACCATGTGCCGTGCTGTGGGCTGAAAGTTGTTTGCTTTTCTTTGCAATTCAAACGGGGAATAGACAAGACTTGGTTCTACGGCATGGAGAAAAAAGCGTCTCCAGATCATATTTCAATGTGGTGGAATCGGGTTCAGAAATCGACCATTTTTGCTTCAACAAAAAGCTCATATTGCCATGCAAATATGGGTGTTATAGACATGACCATGTGCCGTGCTGTGGGCTGAAAGTTGTTTGCTTTTCTTTGCAATTCAAACGGGGAATAGACAAGACTTGGTTCTACGGCATGGAGAAAAAGCGTCTCCAGATCATATTTCAATGTGGTGGAATCGGGTTCAGAAATCGACCATTTTTGCTTCAACAAAAAGCTCATATTGCCATGCATATATGGGTGTTATAGACATGACCATGTGCCGTGCTGTGGGCTGAAAGTTGTTTGCTTTTCTTTGCAATTCAAACGGGGAATAGACAAGACTTGGTTCTACGGCATGGAGAAAAAAGCGTTTCCAGGTCATATTTCAATGTGGTGGAATCGGGTTCAGAAATCGACCATTTTTGCTTCAACTAAAAGCTCATATTGCCATGCATATATGGGTGTTATAGACATGACCATGTGCCGTGCTGTGGGCTGAAAGTTGTTTGCTTTTCTTTGCAATTCAAACGGGGAATAGACAAGACTTGGTTCTACGGCATGGAGAAAAAAGCGTCTCCAGATCATATTTCAATGTGGTGGAATCGGGTTCAGAAATCGACCATTTTTGCTTCAACACAAAGCTCATATTGCCATGCATATATGGGTGTTATAGACATGACCATGTGCCGTGCTGTGTGCTGAAAGTTGTTTACTTTTCTTTGCAATTCAAACGGGGAATAGACAAGACTTGGTTCTACGGCATGGAGAAAAAAGCGTCTCCAGATCATATTTCAATGTGGTGGAATCAGGTTCAGAAATCGACCATTTTTGCTTCAACAAAAAGCTCATATTGCCATGCATATATGGGTGTTATAAACATGACCATGTGCCGTGCTGTGGGCTGAAAGTTGTTTGCTTTTCTTTGCAATTCAAACGGGGAATAGACAAGACTTGGTTCTACGGCGTGGAGAAAAAGCGTCTCCAGATCATATTTCAATGTGGTGGAATCGGGTTCAGAAATCGACCATTTTTGCTTCAACAAAAAGCTCATATTGCCATGCACATATGGGTGTTATAGACATGACCATGTGCCGTGCTGTGGGCTGAAAGTTGTTTGCTTTTCTTTGCAATTCAAAGGGGGAATAGACAAGACTTGGTTCTACGGCATGGGGAAGAAAGCGTCTCCAGATCATATTTCAATGTGGTGGAATCGGGTTCAGAATTCGACCATTTTTGCTTCAACAAAAAGCTCATATTGGCATGCATATATGGGTGTTATAGACATGACCATGTGCTGTGCTGTGGGCTGAAAGTTGTTTGCTTTTCTTTGCAATTCAAACGGGGAATAGACAAGACTTGGTTCTACTGCATGAAGAAAAAAGCGTCTCCAGATCATATTTTAATGTGGTGGAATCGGGTTCAGAAATCGACCATTTTTGCTTCAACAAAAAGCTCATATTGCCATGCATATATGGGTGTTATAGACATGACCATGTGTGCCGTGCTGTGGGCTGAAAGCTGTTTGCTTTTCTTTGCAATTCAAACGGGGAATAGACAAGACTTGGTTCTACGGCATGGAGAAAAAAGCGTTTCCAGATCATATTTCAATGTGGTGGAATCGGGTTCAGAAATCGACCATTTTTGCTTCAACAAAAAGCTCATATTGCCATGCATATATGGGTGTTATAGACATGACCATGTGACGTGCTGTGGGCTGAAAGTTGTTGCTTTTCTTTGCAATTCAAACGGGGAATAGACAAGACTTGGTTCTACGGCATGGAGAAAAAAGCGTCTCCAGATCATATTTCAATGTGGTGGAATCGGGTTCCAGAAATCGACCATTTTTGCTTCAACAAAAAGCTCATATTGCCATGCATATATGGGTGTTATAGACATGACCATGTGCCGTGCTGTGGGCTGAAAGTTGTTTGCTTTTCTTTGCAATTCAAACGGGGAATAGACAAGACTTGGTTCTACGGCATGAAGAAAAAAGCGTCTCCAGATCATATTTCAATGTGGTGGAATCGGGTTCAGAAATCGACCATTTTTGCTTCAACGAAAAGCTCATATTGCCATGCATATATGGGTGTTATAGACATGACCATGTGCCGTGCTGTGGGCTGAAAGTTGTTTGCTTTTCTTTGCAATTCGAACGGGGAATAGACAAGACTGGTTCTACGGCATGGAGAAAAAAGCGTCTCCAGATCATATTTCAATGTGGTGGAATCGGGTTCAGAAATCGACCATTTTTGCTTCAACAAAAGCCTCATATTGCCATGCATATATGGGTGTTATAGACATGACCATGTGCCGTGCTGTGGGCTGAAAGTTGTTTGCTTTTCTTTGCAATTAAAACGGGGAAAAGACAATACATGGTTATACGGCATGGAGAAAAAAGCGTCTCCAGATCATATTTCAATGTGGTGGAATCGGGTTCAGAAATCGACCATTTTTGCTTCAACACAAAGCTCATATTGCCATGCATATATGGGTGTTATAGACATGACTATGTGCCGTGCTGTGGGCTGAAAGTTGTTTGGTTTTCTTTGCAATTCAAACGGGGAATAGACAAGACTTGGTTCTACGGCATGGAGAAAAAAGCGTCTCCAGATCATATTTCAATGTGGTGGAATCGGGTTCAGAAATCGACCATTTTTGCTTCAACAAAAAGCTCATATTGCCATGCATATATGGGTGTTATAGACATGACCATGTGCCGTACTGTAGGCTGAAAGTTGTTTGCTTTTCTTTGCAATTCAAACGGGGAATAGACAAGACTTGGTTTTACGGCATGGAGAAAAAAGCGTCTCCAGATCATATTTCAATGTGGTGGAATCGGGTACAGAAATCGACCATTTTTGCTTCAACAAAAAGCCCATATTGCCATGCATATATGGGTGTTATAGACATGACCATGTGCCGTGCTGTGGGCTGAAAATTGTTTGCTTTTCTTTGCAATTCAAACGGGGAATAGACAAGCTTGGTTCTACGGCATGGAGAAAAAAGCGTCTCCAGATCATATTTCAATGTGGTGGAATCGGGTTCAGAAATCGACCATTTTTGCTTCAACACAAAGCTCATATTGCCATGCATATATGGGTGTTATAGACATGACTATGTTCCGTGCTGTGGGCGGAAAGTTGTTTGGTTTTCTTTGCAATTCAAACGGGGAATAGACAAGACTTGGTTCTACGGCATGGAGAAAAAAGAGTCTCCAGATCATATTTCAAAGTGGTGGAATCGGATTCAGAAATCGACCATTTTTGCTTCAACAAAAAGCTCATATTGCCATGCATATATGGGTGTTATAGACATGACCATGTGCCGTGCTGTTTGCTGAAAGTTGTTTGCTTTTCTTCGCAATTCAAACGGGGAATAGACAAGACTTGGTTCTACGGCATGGAGAAAAAAGCGTCTCCAGATCATATTTCAATGTGGTGGAATCGGTTCAGAAATCGACCACTTTTGCTTCAACAAAAAGCTCATATTGCCATGCATATATGGGTGTTATAGACATGACCATGTGCCGTGCTGTGGGCTGAAAGTTGTTTGCTTTTCTTTTCAATTCAAACGGGGAATAGACAAGACTCGGTTCTACGGCATGGAGAAAGAAGCGTCTCCTGATCATATTTCAATGTGGTGGAATCGGGTTCAGAAGTCGACCATTTTTGCTTCAACAAAAAGCTCATATTGCCATGCATATATGGGTGTTATAGTCATGACCATGTGCCGTGCTGTGGGATGAAAGTTGTTTGCTTTTCTTTGCAATTCAAACGGGGAATAGACAAGACTTGGTTCTACGGCATGGAGAAAAAAGCGTCTCCAGATCATATCTCAATGTGGTGGAATCGGTTCAGAAACCGACCATTTTTGCTTCAACAAAGAGCTCATATTGCCATGCATATATGGGTGTTATAGACATGACCATGTGCCGTGCTGTGGGCTGAAAGTTGTTTGCTTTTTCTTGCAATTCAAACGGGGAATAGACAAGACTTGGTTCTACGGCATGGAGAAAAAAGCGTCTCCAGATCATATTTCAATGTGGTGGAATCGGGTTCAGAAATCGACCATTTTTGCTTCAACAAAAAGCTCATAATGCCATGCATATATGGGTGTCATAGACATGACCATGTGCCGTGCTGTGGGCTGAAAGTTGTTTGCTTTTCTTTGCAATTCAAACGGGGAATAGACAAGACTTGGTTCTACGGCATGGAGAAAAAGCGTCTCCAGATCATATTCAATGTGGTGGAATCGGGTTCAGAAATCGACCATTTTTGCCTCAACAAAAAGCTCATATTGCCATGCATATATGGGTGTTATAGACATGACCATGTGCCGTGCTGTGGGCTGAAAGTTGTTTGCTTTCTTTGCAATTCAAACTGGGAATAGACAAGACTTGGTTCTACGGCATGGAGAAAAAAGCGTCTCCAGATTTCAATGTGGTGGAATCGGGTTCAGAAATCGACCATTTTTGCTTCAACAAAAAGCTCACATTGCCATGCATATATGGGTGTTATAGACATGACCATGTGTCGTGTTGTGGGCTGAAAGTTGTTTGCTTTTCTTTGCAATTCAAACGGGGAATAGACAAGACTTGGTTCTATGGCATGGAGAAAAAAGCGTCTCCAGATCATATTTCAATGTGGTGGAATCGGGTTCAGAAATCGACCATTTTTGCTTCAACAGAAAGCTCATATTGCCGTGAATATATGGGTGTTATAGACATGACCATGTGCCGTGCTGTGGGCTGAAAGTTGTTTGCTTTTCTTTGCAATTCAAACGGCGAATAGACAAGACTTGGTTCTACGGCATGGAGAAAAAGCGTCTCCAGATCATATTTCAATGTGGTGGAATCGGGTTCAGAAATCGACCATTTTTGCTTCAACAAAAAGCTCATATTGCCATGCATATATGGGTGTTATAGACATGACCATGTGCCGTGCTGTGGGCTGAAAGTTGTTTGCTTTTCTTTGCAATTCAAACGGGGGATAGACAAGACTTGGTTCTACGGCATGGAGAAAAAATCGTCTCCAGATCATATTTCAATGTGGTGGAATCGGGTTCAGAAATCGACCATTTTTTCTTCAACAAAAAGCTCATATTGCCATGCATATATGGGTGTTATAGACATGACCATGTGCCGTGCTGTGGGATGAAAGTTGTTTGCTTTTCTTTGCAATCCAAACGGGGAATAGACAAGACTTGGTTCTACGGCATGGAGAAAAAAGCGTCTCCAGATCATATTTCAATGTGGTGGAATCGGGTTAAGAAATCGACCATTTTTGCTTCAACAAAAAGCTCATATTGCCATGCATATATGGGTGTTATAGACATGACCATGTGCCGTGCTGTGGGATGAAAGCTGTTTGCTTTTCTTTGCAATTCAAACGGGGAATAGACAAGACTTGGTTCTACGGCATGGAGAAAAAAAGGCGTCTCCAGATCATATTTGTATGTGGTGGAATCGGGTTCAGAAATCGACCATTTTTTGTTTCAACAAAAAGCTCATATTGCCATATATGGGTGTTATAGAAGCGACCATATCACGTGCTGTGGGCTGAAAATTGTTTGCTTTTCTTTGCAATTCAAACGGGGAATAGACAAGACTTGGTTCCACGGCATGGAGAAAAAAAAGCGTCTCCAGATCATATTTGAATGTGGTGGAATCGGGTTCAGAATCGACCATTTTTTGCTTCAACAAAAAGCTCATATTGCCATATATGGGGTGTCATAGAGGTGACCACATCACGTGCTGTGGGCTGAAAATTGTTTGCTTTTCTTTGCAATTCAAACGGGGAATAGACAAGACTTGGGTTCTACGGCATGGAGAAAAAAGCGTCTCCAGATCATATTTCAATGTGGTGAAATCGGGTTCAGGAATCGGCCATTTTTGCTTCAACAAAAAGCTCATATTGCCATGCATATATGGGTGTTATAGACATGACCATGTGCCGTGCTGTGGGCTGAAAGTTGTTTGGTTTTCTTTGCAATTCAAACGGGGAATAGACAAGACTTGGTTCTACGGCATGGAGAAAAAAGCGTCTCCAGATCATATTTCAATGTGGTGGAATCGGGTTCAGAAATCGACCATTTTTGCTTCAACAAAAAGCTCATATTGCCATGCATATATGGGTGTTATAGACATGACCATGTGCCGTGCTGTGGGCTGAAAGCTGTTTGCTTTTCTTTGCAATTCAAACGGGGAATAGACAAGACCTGGTTCTACGGCATGGAGAAAAAAGCGTCTCCAGATCATATTTCAATGTGGTGGAATCGGGTTCAGAACTCGACCATTTTTGCTTCAACAAAAAGCTCTTATTGCCATGCATATATGGGTGTTATAGACATGACCATGTGCCGTGCTGTGGGCTGAAAGTTGTTTGCTTTTCTTTGTAATTCAAACGGGGAATAGACAAGACTTGGTTCTACGGCATGGCGAAAAAAGCGTCTCCAGATCATATTTCAATGTGGTGGAATCGGGTTCAGAAATCGACCATTTTTGTTTCAACAAAAAGCTCACATTGCCATGCATATATGGGTGTTATAGACATGACCATGTGCCGTGCTGTGGGCTGAAAGTTGTTTGCTTTTCTTTGCAATTCAAACGGGGAATAGACAAGACTTGGTTCTATGGCATGGAGAAAAAAGCGTCTCCAGATCATATTTCAATGTGGTGGAATCGGGTTCAGAAATCGACCATTTTTGCTTCAACAAAAAGCTCATATTGCCATGCATATATGGGTGTTATAGACATGACATGTGCCGTGCTGTGGGCTGAAAGTTGTTTGCTTTTCTTTGCAATTCAAACGGGGAATAGACAAGACTTGGTTCTACGGCATGGAGAAAAAAGCGTCTCCAGATCATATTTCAATGTGGTGGAATCGGGTTCAGAAATCGACCATTTTTGCTTTAACAAAAGCTCATATTGCCATGCATATATGGGTGTTATAGACATGACCATGTGCCGTGCTGTGGGCTGAAAGTTGTTTGCTTTTCTTTGCAATTCAAACGTGGAATAGACAAGACTTGGTTCTACGGCATGGAGAAAAAAGCGTCTCCAGATCATATTTCAATATGGTGGAATCGGGTTCAGAAATCAACCATTTTTGCTTCAACAAAAAGCTATATTGCCATGCATATATGGGTGTTATAGGCATGACCATGTGCCGTGCTGTGGGCTGAAAGTTGTTTGCTTTTCTTTGCAATTCAAACGCCGAATAGACAAGACTTGGTTCTACGGCATGGAGAAAAAGCGTCTCCAGATCATATTTCAATGTGGTGGAGTCGGGTTCAGAAATCGACCATTTTTGCTTCAACAAAAAGCTCATATTGCCATGCATATATGGGTGTTATAGACATGACCATGTGCCGTGCGGTGGGCTGAAAGTTGTTTGCTTTTCTTTGCAATTCAAACGGGGAATATACAAGACTTGGTTCTACGGCATGGAGAAAAAAGCGTCTCCAGATTATATTTCAATGTGGTGGAATCGGGTTCGGAAATCGACCATTTTTCCTTCAACAAAAAGCTCATATTGCCATGCATATATGGGTGTTATAGACATGACCATGTGCCGTGCTGTGGGCTGAAAGTTGTTTGCTTTTCTTTGCGATTCAAACGGGGAATAGACAAGACTTGGTTCTATGGCATGGAGAAAAAAGCGTCTCCAGACAATATTTCAATGTGGTGGAATCGGGTTCAGAAATCGACCATTTTTGCTTCAACAAAAAGCTCATATTGCCATGCATATATGGGTGTTATAGACATGACCATGTGCCGTGCTGTGGGCTGAAAGTTGCTTGCTTTTCTTTGCAATTCAAACGGGGAATAGACAAGACTTGGTTCTACGGCATGGAGAAAAACGCGTCTCCAGATCATATTTCAATATGGTGGAATCGGGTTCAGAAATCGACCATTTTTGCTTCAACAAAAAGCTCATATTGCCATGCATATATGGGTGTTATAGACATGACCATGTGCCGTGCTGTGGGCTGAAAGTTGTTTGCTTTTCTTTGCAATTCAAATGGGGAATAGACAAGACTTGGTTCTACGGCATGGAGAAAAAAGCGTCTCCAGATCATATTTCAATGTGGTGGAATCGGGTTCAGAAATCGACCATTTTTGCTTCAACAAAAGCTCATATTGCCATGCATATATGGGTGTTATAGACATGACCATGTGCCGTGATGTGGGCTGAAAGTTGTTTGCTTTTCTTTGTAATTCAAACGGGGAATAGACAAGACTTGGTTCTACGGCATGGAGAAAAATGCGTCTCCAGATCATATTTTAATGTGGTGGAATCGGGTTCAGAAACGATCTGATTTTGTTTCAACTAAACCATACCACATATGTTAAAGGTGTTATAGGCGACCATGTGTGCGCCATGTGCCATAGGCTGAAGTTTGTTTTACTTTTCTTAACTAATGGGAGCAAGACAAGACTTGGTTCTACGGCATGGAGAAAAAAGCGTCTCCAGATCATGTTTCAATGTGGTGGAATCGGTTCAGAAATCGACCATTTTTGCTTCAACAAAAAGCTCATATTGCCATGCATATATGGGTGTTATAGACATGATCATGTGCCGTGCTGTGGGCTGAAAGTTGTTTGCTTTTCTTTGCAATTCAAACGGGGAATAGACAAGACGTGGTTCTACCGCATGGAGAAAAAAGCGTCTCCAGATTATATTGCAATGTGGTGGAATCGGGTTCAGAAATCGACCATTTTTGCTTCAACAAAAAGCTCATATTGCCATGCATATATGGGTGTTATAGACATGACCATGTGCCGTGCTGTGGGCTGAAAGTTGTTTGCTTTTCTTGCAATTCAAACGGGGAATAGACAAGACTTGGTTCTACGGCATGGAGAAAAAAGCGTCTCCAGATCATATTTCAATGTGGTGAAATCGGGTTCCGAAATCGACCATTTTGCTTCAACAAAAAGCTCATATTGCCATGCATATATGGGTGTTATAGACATGACCATGTGCCGTGCTGTGGGCTGAAAGTTGTTTGCTTTTCTCTGCAATTCAAACGGGGAATAGACAAGACTTGGTTCTATGGCATGGAGAAAAAGCGTCTCCAGATCATATTTCAATGTGGTGAAATCAGGTTCAGAAATCGACCATTTTTGCTTCAACAAAAAGCTCATATTGCCATGCATATATGGGTGTTATAGACATGACCATGTGCCGTGCTGTGGGCTGAAAGTTGTTTGCTTTTCTTTTCAATTCAAACGGGGAATAGACAAGACTTGGTTCTACGGCATGGAGAAAAAGCGTCTCCAGATCATATTTCAATGTGGTGGAATCGGGTTCAGAAATCGACCATTTTTGCTTCAACAAAAAGCTCATATTGCCATGCATATATGGGTGTTATAGACATGACCATGTGCCGTGCTGTGGGCTGAAAGTTGTTTGCTTTTCTTTGCAATTCAAACGTGGAACAGACAAGACTTGGTTCTACGGCATGGAGAAAAAAGCGTCTCCAGATCATATTTCAATGTGGTGGAATCGGGTTCAGAAATCGACCATTTTTGCTTCAACAAAAAGCTCATATTGCCATGCATATATGGGTGTTATAGACATGACCATGTACCGTGCTGTGGGCTGAAAGTTGTTTGCTTTTCTCTGCAATTCAAACGGGGAATAGACAAGACTTGGTTCTTACGGCATGGAGAAAAAAGCGTCTCCAGATCATATTTCAATGTGGTGGAATCGGGTTCAGAAATCGACCATTTTTGCTTCAACAAAAAGCCCATATTGCCATGCATATATGGGTGTTATAGACATGATCATGTGCCGTGCTGTGGGCTGAAAGTTGTTTGCTTTTCTTTGCAATTCAAACGGGGAATAGACAAGACTTGGTTCTACCGCATGCAGAAAAAAGCGTCTCCAGATTATATTGCAATGTGGTGGAATCGGGTTCAGAAATCGACCATTTTTGCTTCAACAAAAAGCTCATATTGCCATGCATATAAGGGTGTTATAGACATGACCATGTGCCGTGCTGTGGGCTGAAAGTTGTTTGCTTTTCTTTGCAATTCAAACGGGGAATAGACAAGACTTGGTTCTATGGCATGGAGAAAAAAGCGTCTCCAGATCATATTTCAATGTGGTGGAATCGGGTTCAGAAATCGACCATTTTTGCTTCAACAAAAGCTCATATTGCCATGCATATATGGGTGTTATAGACATGACCATGTGCCGTGCTGTGGGCTGAAAGTTGTTTGCTTTTCCTTGCAATTCAAACGGGGAATAGACAAGACTTGGTTCTACGGCATGGAGAAAAAAGCGTCTCCAGATCATATTTCAATGTGGTGGAATCGGGTTCAGAAATCGACCATTTTTGCTTCAACAAAAGCTCATATTGCCATGCATATATGGGTGTTATAGACATGACCATGTGCCGTGCTGTGGGCTGAAAGTTGTTTGCTTTTCTTTGCAATTCAAACGGGGAATAGACAAGACTTGGTTCTACGGCATGGAGAAAAAGCATCTCCAGATCATATTTCAATGTGGTGGAATCGGGTTCAGAAATCGACCATTTTTGCTTCAACAAAAAGCTCATATTGCCATGCATATATGGGTGATATAGACATGACCATGTGCCGTGCTGTGGGCTGAACGTTGTTTGCTTTTCTTTGCAATTCAAACGGGGAATAGACAAGACTTGGTTCTACGGCATGGAGGGAAAAGCGTCTCCAGATCATATTTCAATGTGGTGGAATCGGGTTCAGAAATCGACCATTTTTGCTTCAACAAAAAGCTCATATTGCCATGCATATATGGGTGTTATAGATATGACCATGTGCTGTGCTGTGGGCTGAAAGTTGTTTGTTTTTCTTTGCAATTCAAACGGGGAATAGACAAGACTTGGTTCTACGGCATGGAGAAAAAAGCGTCTCCAGATCATATTTCAATGTGGTGGAATCGGGTTCCGAAATCGACCATTTTTGCTTCAACAAAAAGCTCATATTGCCATGCATATATGGGTGTTATAGACATGACCATGTGCCGTGCTGTGGGCTGAAAGTTGTTTGCTTTTCTTTGTAATTCAAACGAGGAATAGACAAGACTTGGTTCTACGGCATGGAGAAAAAAGCGTCTCCAGATCATATTTCAATGTGGTGGAATCGGGTTCAGAAATCGACCATTTTTGCTCAACAAAAAGCTCATATTGCCATGCATATATGGGTGTTATAGACATGACCATGTGCCGTGCTGTGGGCTGAACGCTGTTTGCTTTTCTTTGCAATTCAAACGGGGAATAGACAAGACTTGGTTCTACGGCATGGAGAAAAAAGCGTCTCCAGATCATATTTCAATGTGGTGGAATCGGGTTCAGAAATCGACCATTTTTGCTTCAACAAAAAGCTCATATTGCCATGTGCATATATGGGTGTTATAGACATGACCATGTGCCGTGCTGTGGGCTGAAAGTTGTTTGCTTTTCTTTGCAATTCAAACGGGGAATATACAAGACTTGGTTCTACGGCATGGAGAAAAAGCGTCTCCAGATCATATTTCAATGTGGTGGAATCGGGTTCAGAAATCGACCATTTTTGCTTCAACAAAAAGCTCACATTGCCATGCATATATGGGTGTTATAGACATGACCATGTGCCGTGCTGTGGGCTGAAAGTTGTTTGCTTTTCTTTGCAATTCAAACGGGGAATAGACGAGACTTGGTTCTACGGCATGGAGAAAAAAGCGTCTCCAGATCATATTTCAATGTGGTGGAATCGGGTTCAGAAATCGACCATTTTGCTTCAACAAAAATCTCATATTGCCATGCATATATGGATGTTATAGACATGACCATGTGCCGTGCTGTGGGCTGGAAGTTGTTTGCTTTTCTTTGCAATTCAAACGGGGAATAGACAAGACTTGGTTCTACGGCATGGAGAAAAAGCGTCTCCAGATCATATTTCAATGTGGTGGAATCGGGTTCAGAAATCGACCATTTTTGCTTCAACAAAAAGCCCATATTGCCATGCATATATGGGTGTTATAGACATGACCATGTGCCGTGCTGTGGGCTGAAAGTTGTTTGCTTTTCTTTGCAATTCAAACGGGGAATAGACGAGACTTCGTTCTACGGCATGGAGAAAAAAGCGTCTCCAGATCATATTTCAATGTGGTGGAATCGGGTTCAGAAATCGACCATTTTTGCTTCAACAAAAAGCTCATATTGCCATGCATATATGGGTGTTATAGACATGACCATGTGCCGTGCTGTGGGCTGAAAGTTGTTTGCTTTTCTTGCAATTCAAACGGAGAATAGACAAGACTTGGTTCTACGGCATGGAGAAAAAAGCGTCTCAAGATCATATTTCAATGTGGTGGAATCGGGTTCAGAAATCGACCATTTTTGCTTCAACAAAAAGCTCATATTGCCATGCATATATGGGTGTTATAGACATGACCATGTACCGTGCTGTGGGCTGAAAGTTGTTTGCTTTTCTTTGCAATTCAAACGGGGAATAGACAAGACTTGGTTTTACGGCATGGAGAAAAAGCGTCTCCAGATCATATTTCAATGTGGTGGAATCGGGTTTCAGAAATCGACCATTTTTGCTTCAACAAAAAGCTCATATTGCCATGCATATATGGGTGTTATAGACATGACCATGTGCCGTGCTGTGGGCTGAAGTTGTTTGCTTTTCTTTGCAATTCAAACGGGGAATAGACAAGACTTGGTTCTACGGCATGGAGAAAAAAGCGTCTCCAGATCATATTTCAATGTGGTGGAATCGGGTTCAGAAATCGACCAGTTTTGCTTCAACTAAAGCTCATATTGCCATGCATATATGGGTGTTATAGACATGACCATGTGCCGTGCTGTGGGCTGAAAGTTGTTTGCTTTTCTTTGCAATTCAAACGGGAATAGACAAGACTTGGTTCTACGGCATGGAGAAAAAAGCGTCTCCAGATCATATTTCAATGTGGTGGAATCGGGTTCAGAAATCGACAATTTTTGCTTCAACAAAAGCTCATATTGCCATGCATATATGGGTGTTATAGACATGACCATGTGCCGTGCTGTGGGCTGAAAGTTGTTTGCTTTTCTTTGCAATTCAAACGGGGAATAGACAAGACTTGGTTCTACGGCATGGAGAAAAAAGCGTCTCCAGATCATATTTCAATGTGGTGGAATCGGGTTCAGAAATCGACCATTTTTGCTTCAACAAAAAGCTCATATTGCCATGCATATATGGGTGTTATAGACATGACCATGTGCCGTGCTGTGGGCTGAAAGTTGTTTGCTTTTCTTTGCAATTCAAACGGGGAATAGACAAGACTTGGTTCTACGGCATGGAGAAAAAAGCGTCTCCAGATCATATTTCAATGTGGTGGAATCGGGTTCAGAAATCGACCATTTTTGCTTCAACAAAAAGCTCATATTGCCATGCATATATGGGTGTTATAGACATGACCATGTGCCGTGCTGTGGGCTGAAAGTTGTTTGCTTTTCTTTGCAATTCAAACGGGGAATAGACAAGACTTGGTTCTACGGCATGGAGAAAAAAGCGTCTCCAGATCATATTTCAATGTGGTGGAATCGGGTTCAGAAATCGACCATTTTTGCTTCAACAAAAAGCTCACATTGCCATGCATATATGGGTGTTCTAGACATGACCATGTGCCGTGCTGTGGGCTGAAAGTTGTTTGCTTTTCTTTGCAATTCAAACGGGGAATAGACAAGATTTGGTTCTACGGCATGGAGAAAAAAGCGTCTCCAGATCATATTTCAATGTGGTGGAATCGGGTTCAGAAATCGACCATTTTTGCTTCAACAAAAAGCTTATATTGCCATGCATATATAGGTCTTATAGACATGATCATCTGCCGTGCTGTGGGCTGAAAGTTGTTTGCTTTTCTTTGCAATTCAAACGGGGAATAGACAAGACTTGGTTCTACGGCATGGAGAAAAAGCGTCTCCAGATCATATTTCAATGTGGTGGAATCGGGTTCAGAAATCGACCAATTTTTGCTTCAACAAAAAGCTCATATTGCCATGCATATATGGGTGTTATAGACATGACCATGTGCCGTGCTGTGGGCTGAAAGTTGTTTGCTTTTCTTTGCAATTCAAACGGGGAATAGACAAGACTTGGTTCTACGGCATGGAGAAAAAAGCGTCTCCAGATCATATTTTCAATGTGGTGGAATCGGGTTCAGAAATCGACCATTTTTGCTTCAACAAAAAGCTCATATTGCCATGCATATATGGGTGTTATAGACATGACCATGTGCTGTGCTGTGGGCTGAAAGTTGTTTGCTTTTCTTTGCAATTCAAACGGGGAATAGACAAGACTTGGTTCTACGGCATGGAGCAAAAAGCGTCTCCAGATCATGTTTTAATGTGGTGGAATCGGGTTCAGAAATCGACCATTTTTGCTTCAACAAAAAGCTCATATTGCCATGCATATATGGGTGTTATAGACATGACCATGTGCCGTGCTGTGGGCTAAAAGTTGTTTGCTTTTCTTTGCAATTCAAACGGGGAATAGACAAGACTTGGTTCTACGGCATGGAGAAAAAAGCGTCTCCAGATCATATTTCAATGTGGTGGAATCGGGTTCAGAAATCGACCATTTTTGCTTCAACAAAAAGCCCATATTGCCATGCATATATGGGTGTTATATACATGACCATGTGCCGTGCTGTGGGCTGAAAGTTGTTTGCTTTTCTTTGCAATTCAAACGGGGAATAGACAAGACTTGGTTCTACGGCATGGAGAAAAAGCGTCTCCAGATCATATGTCAATGTGATGGAATCGGGTTCAGAAATCGATCATTTTTGCTTCAACAAAAAGCTCGTATTGCCATGCATATATGGGTGTTATAGACATGACCATGTGCCGTGCTGTGGGCTGAAAGTTGTTTGCTTTTCTTTGCAATTCAAGCGGGGGATAGACAAGACTTGGTTCTACGGCATGGAGAAAAAAGCGTCTCCAGATCATATTTCAATGTGGTGGAATTGGGTTCAGAAATCGACCATTTTGCTTCAACAAAAAGCTCATATTGCCATGCATATGTGGGTGTTATAGACATGACCATGTGCCGTGCTGTGGGCTGAAAGTTGTTTGCTTTTCTTTTGCAATTCAAACGGGGAATAGACAAGACTTGGTTCTACGGCATGGAGAAAAAAGCGTCTCCAGATCATATTTCAATGTGGTGGAATCGGGTTCAGAAATCGACCATTTTTGCTTCAACAAAAAGCTCATTGCCATGCATATATGGGTGTTATAGACATGACCATGTGCCGTGCTGTGGGCTGAAAGTTGTTTGGTTTTCTTTGCAATTCAAACGGGGAATAGACAAGACTTGGTTCTACGGCATGGAGAAAAAAAGCGTCTCCAGATTATATTTCAATGTGGTGGAATCGGGTTCAGAAATCGACAATTTTTGCTTCAACAAAAAGCTCATATTGCCATGCGTATATGGGTGTTATAGACATGACCATGTGCCGTGCTGTGGGCTGAAAGTTGTTTGCTTTTCTTTGCAATTCAAACGGGGAATAGACAAGACTTGGTCCTACGGCATGGAGAAAAAGCGTCTCCAGATCATATTTCAATGTGGTGGAATCGGGTTCAGAAATCGACCATTTTTGCTTCAACAAAAAGCTCATATTGCCATGCATATATGGGTGTTATAGACATGACCATGTGCGTGCTGTGGGCTGAAAGTTGTTTGCTTTTCTTTGCAATTCAAACGGGGAATAGACAAGACTTGGTTCCACGGCATGGAAAAAAAAAGCGTCTCCAGATCATATTTGAATGTGGTGGAATCGTCTTCAGAAATCGACCATTTTTTGCTTCAACAAAAGCTCATATTGCCATATATGTTATAGACATGACCATTTGCCGTGCTGTGGGCTGAAAGTTGTTTGCTTTTCTTTGCAATTCAAACGGGGAATAGACAAGACTTGGTTCTACGGCATGGAGAAAAAAGCGTCTCCAGATCATATTTCAATGTGGTGGAATCGGGTTCAGAAACCGACCATTTTTGCTTCAACAAAAGCTCATATTGCCATGCATATATGGGTGTTATAGACATGACCATGTGCCGTGCTGTGGGCTGAAAGTTGTTGCTTTTCTTTGCAATTCAAACCGGGAATAGACAAGACTTGGTTCTACGGCATGGAGAAAAAAGCGTCTCCAGATCATATTTCAATGTGGTGGAATCGGGTTCAGAAATCGACCATTTTTGCTTCAACAAAAAGCTCATATTGCCATGCATATATGGGTGTTATAGACATGACCATGTGCCGTGCTGTGGGCTGAAAGTTGTTTGCTTTTCTTTGCAATTCAAACGGGGAATAGACAATACATGGTTCTACGGCATGGAGAAAAAAGCGTCTCCAGATCATATTTCAATGTGGTGGAATCGGGTTCAGAAATCGACCATTTTTGCTTCAACAAAAGCTCATATTGCCATGCATATATGGGTGTTATAGACATGACCATGTGCCGTGCTGTGGGCTGAAAGTTGTTTGCTTTTCTTTGCAATTCAAACGGGGAATAGACAAGACTTGGTTCTACGGCATGGAGAAAAAAGCGTCTCCAGATCATATTTCAATGTGGTGGAATCGGGTTCAGAAATCGACCATTTTTGCTTTAACCCTACCTGGCCTGGGGGGGGCCATTTTGGCCCCCCCTACCAAACTTTCTGCACTATCTCCGGAACGGCGAAAAATGGAGAGCTGAAACTCCGTGACTTTATCATTTGTCTTATTGGGGTCATTTTGAGACTATTTTCATAACCCCCCGAGCAAAGGATCATGGGTAAATTCAAGATGGCGGCCACGTGGTGTACCAGAAAAGTGATTTTTTGTCATATTTCTTCAAAATTTCTGCTTTTCCGAAATGAAAAGTGGGCAAAAACTATTTTATTTCATATCACATTAATATTTGCTAATTTTTCATGCAGTTTTTGTGAAGAAATTGCAAAAATGAAAAATTCGGAAAATCTGACCAAAAAATCGACCAAGAAAATGCCGTTTTTCAAAATGGCGTCACTGTGACGTCATCAAAGCGGCCATCTTGGATTTTTTTTACATTTTCTGGTAGAGCTTGACCCAAGGGTATAGTGTAATAAGTTTCAGCCCCCTAGCTCAAGGGGTAAGAAAAATAATTAGGTGGGGGCCATTTCGGCCCCCCCAGGCCTGGACAGGTCCCAAAAAGCCCAGGCCAGATAGGGTTAACAAAAAGCTCATATTGCCATGCATATATGGGTGTTATAGACATGACCATGTGCCGTGCTGTGGGCTGAAAGTTGTTTGCTTTTCTTTGCAATTCAAACGGGGAATAGACAAGACTTGGTTCTACGGCATGGAGAAAAAAGCGTCTCCAGATCATATTTCAATGTGGTGGAATCGGGTTCAGAAATCGACCATTTTTGCTTCAACAAAAAGCTCATATTGCCATGCATATATGGGTGTTATAGACATGACCATGTGCCGTGCTGTGGGCTGAAAGTTGTTTGCTTTTCTTTGCAATTCAAACGGGAATAGACAAGACTTGGTTCTACGGCATGGAGAAAAAAGCGTCTCCAGATCATATTCCAATGTGGTGGAATCGGGTTCAGAAATCGACCATTTTTGCTTCAACAAAAAGCTCATATTGCCATGCATATATGGGTGTTATAGACATGACCATGTGCCGTGCTGTGGGCTGAAAGTTGTTAGCTTTTCTTTGCAATTCAAACGGGGAATATACAAGACTTGGTTCTACGTCATGGAGAAAAAAGCGTCTCCAGATCATATTTCAATGTGGTGGAATCGGGTTCAGAAATCGACAATTTTTGCTTCAACAAAAAGCTCATATTGCCATGCATATATGGGTGTTATAGACATGACCATGTGCCGTGCTGTGGGCTGAAAGTTGTTTGCTTTTCTTTGCAATTCAAACGGGGAATAGACAAGACTTGGTTCTACGGCATGGAGAAAAAAGCGTCTCCAGATCATATTTCAATGTGGTGGAATCGGGTTCAGAAATCGACCATTTTGGTTCAACAAAAAGCTCATATTGCCATGCATATATGGGTGTTATAGACATGACCATGTGCCATGCTGTGGACTGAAAGTTGTTTGCTTTTCTTTGCAATTCAAACTGGAAATAGACAAGACTTGGTTCTAAGGCATGGAGAAAAAAGCGTCTCCAGATCATATTTCAATGTGGTGGAATCGGGTTCAGAAATCGACCATTTTTGCTTCAACAAAAAGCTCATATTGCCATGCATATATGGGTGTTATAGACATGACCATGTGCCGTGCTGTGGGCTGAAAGTTGTTTGCTTTTCTTTGCAATTCAAACGGGGAATAGACAAGACTTGGTTCTACGGCATGGAGAAAAAAGCGTCTCCAGATCATATTTCAATGTGGTGGAATCGGGTTCAGAAATCGATCATTTTTGCTTCAACAAAAAGCTCATATTGCCATGCATATATGGGTGTTATAGACATGACCATGTGTCGTGCTGTGGGCTGGAAGTTGTTTGCTTTTCTTTGCAATTCAAACGGGGAATAGACAAGACTTGGTTCTACGGCATGGAGAAAAAAGCGTCTCCAGATCATATTTCAATGTGGTGGAATCGGGTTCAGAAATCAGCCATTTTTGCTTCAACAAAAAGCTCATATTGCCATGCATATATGGGTGTTATAGACATGACCATGTGCCGTGCTGTGGGCTGAAAGTTGTCTGCTTTTCTTTGCAATTCAAACGGGGAATAGACAAGACTTGGTTCTACGGCATGGAGAAAAAACCGTCTTCAGATCATATTTCAATGTGGTGGAATCGGGTTCAGAAATCGACCATTTTTGCTTCAACAAAAAGCTCATATTGCCATGCATATATGGGTGTTATAGACATGACCATGTGCCGTGCTGTGGGCTGAAAAATGTTTGCTTTCTTTGCAATTCAAACGGGGAATAGACAAGACTTGGTTCTACGGCATGGAGAAAAAAGCGTCTCCAGATCATATTTCAATGTGGTGGAATCGGGTTCAGAAATCGACCATTTTTGCTTTAACCCTACCTGGCCTGGGGGGGGCCATTTTGGCCCCCCCTACCAAACTTTCTGCACTATCTCCGGAACGGCGAAAAATGGAGAGCTGAAACTCCGTGACTTTATCATTTGTCTTATTGGGGTCATTTTGAGCCTATTTTCATAACCCCCCGAGCAAAGGATCATGGGTAAATTCAAGATGGCGGCCACGTGGTGTACCAGAAAAGTGATTTTTTGTCATATTTCTTCAAAATTTCTGCTTTTCCGAAATGAAAAGTGGGCAAAAACTATTTTATTTCATATCACATTAATATTTGCTAATTTTTCATGCAGTTTTTGTGAAGAAATTGCAAAAATGAAAAATTCGGAAAATCTGACCAAAAAATCGACCAAAAAATGCCGTTTTTCAAAATGGCGTCACTGTGACGTCATCAAAGCGGCCATCTTGGATTTTTTTACATTTTCTGGTAGAGCTTGACCCAAGGGTATAGTGTAATAAGTTTCAGCCCCCTAGCTCAAGGGGTAAGAAAAATAATTAGGGGGGGCCATTTCGGCCCCCCCGGCCTGGACAGGTCCCAAAAAGCCCAGGCCAGATAGGGTTAACAAAAAGCTCATATTGCCATGCATATATGGGTGTTATAGACATGACCATGTGCCGTGCTGTGGGCTGAAAGTTGTTTGCTTTTCTTTGCAATTCAAACGGGGAATAGACAAGACTTGGTTCTACGGCATGGAGAAAAAAGCGTCTCCAGATCATATTTCAATGTGGTGGATCGGGTTCAGAAATCGACCATTTTTGCTTCAACAAAAAGCTCATATTGCCATGCATATATGGGTGTTATAGACATGACCATGTGCCGTGCTGTGGGCTGAAAGTTGTTTGCTTTTCTTTGCAATTCAAACGGGGAATAGACAAGACTTGGTTCTACGGCATGGAGAAAAAAGCGTCTCCAGATCATATTCCAATGTGGTGGAATCGGGTTCAGAAATCGACCATTTTTGCTTCAACAAAAAGCTCATATTGCCATGCATATATGGGTGTTATAGACATGACCATGTGGCGTGCTGTGGGCTGAAAGTTGTTAGCTTTTCTTTGCAATTCAAACGGGGAATATACAAGACTTGGTTCTACGTCATGGAGAAAAAAGCGTCTCCAGATCATATTTCAATGTGGTGTAATCGGGTTCAGAAATCGACAATTTTTGCTTCAACAAAAAGCTCATATTGCCATGCATATATGGGTGTTATAGACATGACCATGTGCCGTGCTGTGGGCTGAAAAATGTTTGCTTTTCTTTGCAATTCAAACGGGGAATAGACAAGACTTGGTTCTACGGCATGGAGAAAAAAGCGTCTCCAGATCATATTTCAATGTGGTGGAATCGGGTTCAGAAATCGACCATTTTGGTTCAACAAAAAGCTCATATTGCCATGCATATATGGGTGTTATAGACATGACCATGTGCCATGCTGTGGGCTGAAAGTTGTTTGCTTTTCTTTGCAATTCAAACGGAAATAGACAAGACTTGGTTCTAAGGCATGGAGAAAAAAGCGTCTCCAGATCATATTTCAATGTGGTGGAATCGGGTTCAGAAATCGACCATTTTTGCTTCAACAAAAAGCTCATATTGCCATGCATATATGGGTGTTATAGACATGACCATGTGCCGTGTGGGCTGAAAGTTGTTTGCTTTTCTTTGCAATTCAAACGGGGAATAGACAAGACTTGGTTCTACGGCATGGAGAAAAAAGCGTCTCCAGATCATATTTCAATGTGGTGGAATCGGGTTCAGAAATCGACCATTTTTGCTTCAACAAAAAGCTCATATTGCCATGCATATATGGGTGTTATAGACATGACCATGTGCCGTGCTGTGGGCTGAAAGTTGTTTGCTTTTCTTTGCAATTCAAACGGGGAATAGACAAGACTTGGTTCTACGGCATGGAGAAAAAAGCGTCTCAGATCATATTTCAATGTGGTGGAATCGGGTTCAGAAATCGACCATTTTTGCTTCAACAAAAAGCTCATATTGCCATGCATATATGGGTGTTATAGACATGACCATGTGCCGTGCTGTGGGCCGAAACTTGTTTGCTTTTCTTTGCAATTCAAACGGGGAATAGACAAGACTTGGTTCTACGGCATGAAGAAAAAAGCGTCTCCAGATCATATTTCAATGTGGTGGAATCGGGTTCAGAAATCGACCATTTTTGCTTCAACAAAAAGCTCATATTGCCATGCATATATGGGTGTTATAGACATGACCATGTGCCGTGCTGTGGGCTGAAAGTTGTTTGCTTTCTTTGCAATTCAAACGGGGAATAGACAAGACTTGGTTCTACGGCATGGAGAAAAAAGCGTCTCCAGATCATATTTCAATGTGGTGGAATCGGGTTCAGAAATCGACCATTTTTGCTTCAACAAAAAGCTCATATTGCCATGCATATATGGGTGTTATAGACATGACCATGTGCCGTGCTGTGGGCTGAAAGTTGTTTGCTTTTCTTTGCAATTCAAACGGGGAATAGACAAGACTTGGTTCTAAGGCATGGAGAAAAAAGCGTCTCCAGATCATATTTCAATGTGGTGGAATCGGGTTCAGAAATCGACCATTTTTGCTTCAACAAAAAGCTCATATTGCCATGCATATATGGGTGTTATAGACATGACCATGTGCCGTGCTGTGGGCTGAAAGTTGTTTGCTTTTCTTTGCAATTCAAACGGGGAATAGACAAGACTTGGTTCTACGGCATGGAGAAAAAAGCGTCTCCAGATCATATTTCAATGTGGTGGAATCGGGTTCAGAAATCGACCATTTTTGCTTCAACAAAAAGCTCATATTGCCATGCATATATGGGTGTTATAGACATGACCATGTGCCGTGCTGTGGGCTGAAAGTTGTTTGCTTTTCTTTGCAATTCAAACGGGGAATAGACAAGACTTGGTTCTACGGCATGGAGAAAAAAGCGTCTCCAGATCATATTTCAATGTGGTGGAATCGGGTTCAGAAATCGACCATTTTTGCTTCAACAAAAAGCTCATATTGCCATGCATATATGGGTGTTATAGACATGACCATGTGCCGTGCTGTGGGCTGAAAGTTGTTTGCTTTTCTTTGCAATTCAAACGGGGAATAGACAAGACTTGGTTCTACGGCATGGAGAAAAAAGCGTCTCCAGATCATATTTCAATGTGGTGGAATCGGGTTCAGAAATCGACCATTTTTGCTTCAACAAAAAGCTCATATTGCCATGCATATATGGGTGTTATAGACATGACCATGTGCCGTGCTGTGGGCTGAAAGTTGTTTGCTTTTCTTTGCAATTCAAACGGGGAATAGACAAGACTTGGTTCTACGGCATGGAGAAAAAAGCGTCTCAGATCATATTTCAATGTGGTGGAATCGGGTTCAGAAATCGACCATTTTTGCTTCAACAAAAAGCTCATATTGCCATGCATATATGGGTGTTATAGACATGACCATGTGCCGTGCTGTGGGCTGAAAGTTGTTTGCTTTTCTTTGCAATTCAAACGGGGAATAGACAAGACTTGGTTCTACGGCATGGAGAAAAAAGCGTCTCCAGATCATATTTCAATGTGGTGGAATCGGGTTCAGAAATCGACCATTTTTGCTTCAACAAAAAGCTCATATTGCCATGCATATATGGGTGTTATAGACATGACCATGTGCCGTGCTGTGGGCTGAAAGTTGTTTGCTTTTCTTTGCAATTCAAACGGGGAATAGACAAGACTTGGTTCTACAGCATGGAGAAAAGAGCGTCTCCAGATCATATTTCAATGTGGTGGAATCGGGTTCAGAAATCGACCATTTTTGCTTCAACAAAAAGCTCATATTGCCATGCATATATGGGTGTTATAGACATGACCATGTGCCGTGCTGTGGGCTGAAAGTTGTTTGCTTTTCTTTGCAATTCAAACGGGGAATAGACAAGACTTGGTTCTACGGCATGGAGAAAAAAGCGTCTCCAGATCATATTTCAATGTGGTGGAATCGG
This sequence comes from Hanleya hanleyi, assembly GCA_036873755.1. Lineage (NCBI taxonomy): Eukaryota > Metazoa > Mollusca > Polyplacophora > Lepidopleurida > Hanleyidae > Hanleya > Hanleya hanleyi. The sequence continues at coordinate 41,346 of JAVTVY010007919.1, forward strand.
GTTCAGAAATCGACCATTTTTGCTTCAACAAAAAGCTCATATTGCCATGCATATATGGGTGTTATAGACATGACCATGTGCCGTGCTGTGGGCTGAAAGTTGTTTGCTTTTCTTTGCAATTCAAACGGGGAATAGACAAGACTTGGTTCTACGGCATGGAGAAAAAAGCGTCTCCAGATCATATTTCAATGTGGTGGAATCGGGTTCAGAAATCGACCATTTTTGCTTCAACAAAAAGCTCATATTGCCATGCATATATGGGTGTTATAGACATGACCATGTGCCGTGCTGTGGGCTGAAAGTTGTTTGCTTTTCTTTGCAATTCAAACGGGGAATAGACAAGACTTGGTTCTACGGCATGGAGAAAAAAGCGTCTCCAGATCATATTTCAATGTGGTGGAATCGGGTTCAGAAATCGACCATTTTTGCTTCAACAAAAAGCTCATATTGCCATGCATATATGGGTGTTATAGACATGACCATGTGCCGTGCTGTGGGCTGAAAGTTGTTTGCTTTTCTTTGCAATTCAAACGGGAATAGACAAGACTTGGTTCTACGGCATGGAGAAAAAAGCGTCTCCAGATCATATTTCAATGTGGTGGAATCGGGTTCAGAAATCGACCATTTTTGCTTCAACAAAAAGCTCATATTGCCATGCATATATGGGTGTTATAGACATGACCATGTGCCGTGCTGTGGGCTGAAAGTTGTTTGCTTTTCTTTGCAATTCAAACGGGGAATAGACAAGACTTGGTTCTACGGCATGGAAAAAAAGCGTCTCCAGATCATATTTCAATGTGGTGGAATCGGGTTCAGAAATCGACCATTTTTGCTTCAACAAAAAGCTCATATTGCCATGCATATATATGGGTGTTATAGACATGACCATGTGCCGTGCTGTGGGCTGAAAGTTGTTTGCTTTTCTTTGCAATTCAAACGGGGAATAGACAAGACTTGGTTCTACGGCATGGAGAAAAAAGCGTCTCCAGATCATATTTCAATGTGGTGGAATCGGGTTCAGAAATCGACCATTTTTGCTTCAACAAAAAGCTCATATTGCCATGCATATATGGGTGTTATAGACATGACCATGTGCCGTGCTGTGGGCTGAAAGTTGTTTGCTTTTCTTTGCAATTCAAACGGGGAATAGACAAGACTTGGTTCTACGGCATGGAGAAAAAGCGTCTCCAGATCATATTTCAATGTGGTGGAATCGGGTTCAGAAATCGACCATTTTTGCTTCAACAAAAAGCTCATATTGCCATGCATATATGGGTGTTATAGACATGACCATGTGCCGTGCTGTGGGCTGAAAGTTGTTTGCTTTTCTTTGCAATTCAAACGGGGAATAGACAAGACTTGGTTCTACGGCATGGAGAAAAAAGCGTCTCCAGATCATATTTCAATGTGGTGGAATCGGGTTCAGAAATCGACCATTTTTGCTTCAACAAAAAGCTCATATTGCCATGCATATATGGGTGTTATAGACATGACCATGTGCCGTGCTGTGGGCTGAAAGTTGTTTGCTTTTCTTTGCAATTCAAACGGGGAATAGACAAGACTTGGTTCTACGGCATGGAGAAAAAGCGTCTCCAGATCATATTTCAATGTGGTGGAATCGGGTTCAGAAATCGACCATTTTTGCTTCAACAAAAAGCTCATATTGCCATGCATATATGGGTGTTATAGACATGACCATGTGCCGTGCTGTGGGCTGAAAGTTGTTTGCTTTTCTTTGCAATTCAAACGGGGAATAGACAAGACTTGGTTCTACGGCATGGAGAAAAAAGCGTCTCCAGATCATATTTCAATATGTTGGAATCGGGTTCAGAAATCGACCATTTTTGCTTCAACAAAAAGCTCATATTGCCATGCATATATGGGTGTTATAGACATGACCATGTGCCGTGCTGTGGGCTGAAAGTTGTTTGCTTTTCTTTGCAATTCAAACGGGGAATAGACAAGACTTGGTTCTACGGCATGGAGAAAAAAGCGTCTCCAGATCATATTTCAATGTGGTGGAATCGGGTTCAGAAATCGACCATTTTTGCTTCAACAAAAAGCTCATATTGCCATGCATATATGGGTGTTATAGACATGACCATGTGCCGTGCTGTGGGCTGAAAGTTGTTTGCTTTTCTTTGCAATTCAAACGGGGAATAGACAAGACTTGGTTCTACGGCATGGAGAAAAAAGCGTCTCCAGATCATATTTCAATGTGGTGGAATCGGGTTCAGAAATCGACCATTTTTGCTTCAACAAAAAGCTCATATTGCCATGCATATATGGGTGTTATAGACATGACCATGTGCCGTGCTGTGGGCTGAAAGTTGTTTGCTTTTCTTTGCAATTCAAACGGGGAATAGACAAGACTTGGTTCTACGGCATGGAGAAAAAAGCGTCTCCAGATCATATTTCAATGTGGTGGAATCGGGTTCAGAAATCGACCATTTTTGCTTCAACGAAAAGCTCATATTGTCATGCATATATGGGTGTTATAGACATGACCATGTGCCGTGCTGTGGGCTGGAAGTTGTTTGCTTTTCTTTGCAATTCAAACGGGGAATAGACAAGACTTGGTTCTACGGCATGGAGAAAAAAGCGTCTCCAGATCATATTTCAATGTGGTGGAATCGGGTTCAGAAATCGACCATTTTTGCTTCAACAAAAAGCTCATATTGCCATGCACATATGGGTGTTATAGACATGACCATGTGCCGTGCTGTGGGCTGAAAGTTGTTTGCTTTTCTTTGCAATTCAAACGGGGAATAGACAAGACTTGGTTCTACGGCATGGAGAAAAAAGCGTCTCCAGATCATATTTCAATGTGGTGGAATCGGGTTAAGAAATCGACCATTTTTGCTTCAACAAAAGCTCATATTGCCATGCATATATGGGTGTTATAGACATGACCATGTGCCGTGCTGTGGGCTGAGGTTGTTTGCTTTTCTTTGCAATTCAAACGGGGAATAGACAAGACTTGGTTCTACGGCATGGAGAAAAAAGCGTCTCCAGATCATATTTCAATGTGGTGGAATCGGGTTTAGAAATCTACCATTTTTGCTTCAACAAAAAGCTCATATTGCCATGCATATATGGGTGTTATAGACATGACCATGTGCCGTGCTGTGGACTGAAAGTTGTTTCTTTTCTTTGCAATTCAAACGGGGAATAGACAAGACTTGGTTCTACGGCATGGAGAAAAAAGCGTCTCCAGATCATATTTCAATGTGGTGGAATCGGGTTCAGAAATCGACCATTTTGCTTCAACAAAAAGCTCATATTGCCATGCATATATGAGTGTTATAGACATGACCATGTGCCGTGCTGTGGGCTGAAAGTTGTTTGCTTTTCTTCGCAATTCAAGCGGGGGATAGACAAGACTTGGTTCTACAGCATGGAGAAAAAAGCGTCTCCAGATCATATTTCAATGTGGTGGAATCGGGTTCAGAAATCGACCATTTCTGCTTCAACAAAAAGCTCATATTGCCATGCATATATGGCTGTTATAGACATGACCATGTGCCGTGCTGTGAGCTGAAAGTTGTTTGCTTTTCTTTGCAATTCAAACGGGGAATAGACAAGACTTGGTTCTACGGCATGGAGAAAAAGCGTCTCCAGATCATATTTCAATGTGGTGGAATCGGGTTCAGAAATCGACATTTTTTGCTTCAACAAAAAGCTCATATTGCCATGCATATATGGGTGTTATAGACATGACCATGTGCCGTGCTCTGGGCTGAAAGTTGTTTGCTTTTCTTTGCAATTCAAACGGGGAATAGACAAGACTTGGTTCTACGGCATGGAGAAAAAAGCGTCTCCAGATCATATTTCAATATGGTGGAATCGGGTTCAGAAATCAACCATTTTTGCTTCAACAAAAAGCTCATATTGCCATGCATATATGGGTGTTATAGACATGACCATGTGCCGTGCTGTGGGCTGAAAGTTGTTTGCTTTTCTTTGCAATTCAAACGGGGAATAGACAAGACTTGGGTTCTACGGCATGGAGAAAAAAGCGTCCCCAGATCATATTTCAATGTGGTGGAATCGGGTTCAGGAATCGGCCATTTTTGCTTCAACAAAAAGCTCATATTGCCATGCATATATGGGTGTTATAGACATAACCATGTGCCGTGCTGTGGGCTGAAAGTTGTTTGCTTTTCTTTGCAATTCAAACGGGGAATAGGCAAGACTTGGTTCTACGGCATGGAGAAAAAAGCGTCTCCAGATCATATTTCAATATGGTGGAATCGGGTTCAGAAATCAACCATTTTTGCTTCAACAAAAAGCTCATATTGCCATGCATATATGGGTGTTATAGGCATGACCATGTGCCGTGCTGTGGGCTGAAAGTTGTTTGCTTTTCTTTGCAATTCAAATGGGGAATAGACAAGACTTGGTTCTACGGCATGGAGAAAAAAGCGTCTCCAGATCATATTTCAATGTGGTGGAATCGGGTTCAGAAATCGACCGTTTTTGCTTCAACAAAAAGCTCAATTTGCCATGCATATATGGGTGTTATAGACATGACCATGTGCCGTGCTGTGGGCTGAAAGTTGTTTCCTTTTCTTTGCAATTCAAACGGGGAATAGACAAGACTTGGTTCTACGGCATGGAGAAAAAAGTGTCTCCAGATAATATTTCAATGTGGTGGAATCGGGTTCAGAAATCGACCATTTTTGCTTCAACAAAAAGCTCATATTGCCATGCCATGCATATATGGGTGTTATAGACATGACCATGTGCCGTGCTGTGGGCTGAAAGTTGTTTGCTTTTCTTTGCAATTCAAACGGGGAATAGACAAGACTTGGTTCTGCGGCATGGAGAAAAAAGCGTCTCCAGATCATATTTCAATGTGGTGGAATCGGGTTCAGAAATCGACCATTTTTGCTTCAACAAAAAGCTCATATTGCCGTGCATATATGGATGTTATAGACATGACCATGTGCCGTGCTGTGGGCTGAAAGTTGTTTGCTTTTCTTTGCAATTCAAACAGGGAATAGTCAAGACTTGGTTCTACGGCATGGAGAAAAAAGCGTCTCCAGATCATATTTCAATGTGGTGGAATCGGGTTCAGAAATCGACCATTTTTGCTTCAACAAAAGGCTCGTATTGCCATGCATATATGGGTGTTATAGACATGACCATGTGCCGTGCTGTGGGCTGAAAGTTGTTTGCTTTTCTTTGCAATTCGAACGGGGAATAGACAGACTTGGTTCTACGGCATGGAGAAAAAAGCGTCTCCAGATCATATTTCAATGTGGTGGAATCGGGTTCAGAAATCGACCATTTTTGCTTCAACTAAAAGCTCATATTGCCATGCATAT
>JAVTVY010007920.1:0-43598 GCA_036873755.1 Hanleya hanleyi
CTTAAGGCGTAATAGTGGAGTCTATGCATTATCTTAATGTAGACTCCGTTACGGAGCGGAAATGTATCATTACGCCAGATTGTTTAATTTTGACTGCCTAGTTATACATGAAGCGCTATTTTCGGAAGCAGGTGGAAAGAAGACCAGGAGTTCGATTAAAATAATCCACGGTGTGTCCATTAGTATACAATTGAGGTTACTGCATGCTGAATTCCATACAGGAGTTATCTCCCCCTGGACTGAGATTTCGGTGGATATTATGGCAGAACGAGGTCCTATCAGAATGATATAAATTTGCCAGTGTAATTTTTCTTTACAAGAGAACCCATTTACAGTCCATAAAGGATGGAATGGATGTATATTATTATGGTTTTACAAATTATTTCTCAAGTTTCTGAAGTATTTCCCATGTTTCTAAGAAAAAATTGAGTGCAAAATTACCAATAATTTGACCTGGTTACATCGCTTATTTGCATTTTCCCGCGTTTCTGCTATCATTGGAAAGCGGAAAAGTAACCACGGCCTTCATATTGCCGAATGGATGACCATTATTAAGAAGAAATAGGTTAATTTTGAGTTTTGTTCTCGAAAATCCTGCTAGAATTGGCAAAATTGATCAAAACAAGGTAGAATTTAAGGGGAAAAGTTATCGGTCGATTTCCAAAAATAATATGTATAACTGGCAAGTGTTGTATACCGCCATACTCACAAACACTCTGAGATTACGATACATGTGAATAATTAATTTCGTAAAAAACATCCTGCCCCTTAAGGCATAATAGTGGAGTCTATGCATTATCTTAATGTAGACTCCGTTACGGAGCGGAGATGTATCATTACGCCAGATTGTTTAATTTTGACTGCCTATAGTTATACCTGAAGCGCTATTTTCGGAAGCAGGTGGAAAGAAGACCAGGAGTTCGATTAAAATAATCCACAGTGTGTCCATTAGTATACAATTGAGGTTACTGCATACTGTATTCCATACAGGAGTTATCTCCCCCTGGACTGAGATTTCGGTGGATATTATGGCAGAACGAGGTCCTATCAGAATGATATAAATTTGCCAGTGTAAATTTTCTTTACAAGAGAACCCATTTACAGTCCATAAAGGATGGAATGGATGTATATTATTATGGTTTTACGAATTATTTCTCAAGTTTCTGAAGTATTTCCCATGTTTCTAGGAGAAAATTGAGTGCAAAATTACCAATAATTTGACTTGGTTACATCGCTTATTTGCATTTTCCCGCGTTTCTGCTATCATTGGAAAGCGGAAAAGTAACCACGGCCTTCATATTGCCGAATGGATGACCATTATTAAGAAGAAATAGGTTAATTTTGAGTTTTGCTCTCGAAAATCCTGCTAGAATTGGCAAAATTGATCAAAACAAAGATGGGGTAGGGAGAAAGTTATCGGTCGGATTTCCAAAAATATATGTATAACTGGCAAGTGTTGTATACCGCCATACTCACAAACACTCTGAGATTACGATACATGTGAATAATTAATTTCGTAAAAAACATCCTGCCCCTTAAGGTTGCCCTCCGCAGTTTCGTAGTAATGGTCCCTCTCTAATTTCATAATACGATAGACTGCCCTTGTTCTGCTACATCATAATTCTTCTTGTCTTCTTAATAGCTTATATCTATAATGCCATCCTATTCAGCATTATCAACGCTGCAAACGAGTACGTACAAATCGAGTGCTGGCTTCGTCTACACGCTGATCGGGATCATGGAGTAAAGTTTGTCCTGCCTCAGTTATGCCCCTTGGGTGTGCCTAAAAATCGGGACTCATTTACGGGAAGAAAATCTGACAAAAAACGGTTAGGTTACACCCCTTTTTTTTTGCCTTTTTAAGTTGAGACCGGACCAGGGAACGTGAGTAAGAAGTTTAATTGAAATCGCTCTTACAGATTTTTCTGGAAATTGAGCGAATTTGACCATTTTTCGACATTTTTAAGGGGTTTTCTAGGAAAAATGAAGCAAGCATGGAGGAGAATGTTCGAGTTAAATTTTTCTATAACGTAGCAGTGTTATATCTTAAAATAATAGATTCATCATGCTCTTTCAGAAAATATATACATATAAGTGATTTGGGTTGAAGGTTTTGCGACAACTGGTGGCCGAAAAACGGACCCATAGTCTATTCCAGGCCGAATAAAAGAATCTCCGGAGTGCACCCTTTAAGGCATAATAGTGGAGTCTATGCATTATCTTAATGTAGACTCCGTTACGGAGCGGAGATGTATCATTACGCCAGATTGTTTAATTTTGACTGCCTAGTTATACCTGAAGCGCTATTTTCGGAAGCAGGTGGAAAGAAGACCAGGAGTTCGATTAAAATAATCCACAGTGTGTCCATTAGTATACAATTGAGGTTACTGCATACTGTATTCCATACAGGAGTTATCTCCCCCTGGACTGAGATTTCGGTGGATATTATGGCAGAACGAGGTCCTATCAGAATGATATAAATTTGCCAGTGTAAATTTTCTTTACAAGAGAACCCATTTACAGTCCATAAAGGATGGAATGGATGTATATTATTATGGTTTTACAAATTATTTCTCAAGTTTCTGAAGTATTTCCCATGTTTCTAAGAGAAAATTGAGTGCAAAATTACCAATAATTTGACTTGGTTACATCGCTTATTTGCATTTTCCCGCGTTTCTGCTATCATTGGAAAGCGGAAAAGTAACCACGGCCTTCATATTGCCGAATGGATGACCATTATTAAGAAGAAATAGGTTAATTTTGAGTTTTGTTCTCGAAAATCCTGCTAGAATTGGCAAAATTGATCAAAACAAAGATGGGGTAGGGGGAAAGTTATCGTCGGATTTCCAAAAATAATATGTATAACTGGCAAGTGTTGTATACCGCCATACTCACAAACACTCTGAGATTACGATACATGTGAATAATTAATTTCGTAAAAAACATCCTGCCCCTTAAGGCATAATAGTGGAGTCTATGCATTATCTTAATGTAGACTCCGTTACGGAGCGGAGATGTATCATTACGCCAGATTGTTTAATTTTGACTGCCTAGTTATACCTGAAGCGCTATTTTCGGAAGCAGGTGGAAAGAAGACCAGGAGTTCGATTAAAATAATCCACAGTGTGTCCATTAGTATACAATTGAGGTTACTGCATACTGTATTCCATACAGGAGTTATCTCCCCCTGGACTGAGATTTCGGTGGATATTATGGCAGAACGAGGTCCTATCAGAATGATATAAATTTGCCAGTGTAAATTTTCTTTACAAGAGAACCCATTTACAGTCCATAAAGGATGGAATGGATGTATATTATTATGGTTTTACAAATTATTTCTCAAGTTTCTGAAGTATTTCCCATGTTTCTAAGAGAAAATTGAGTGCAAAATTACCAATAATTTGACTTGGTTACATCGCTTATTTGCATTTTCCCGCGTTTCTGCTATCATTGGAAAGCGGAAAAGTAACCACGGCCTTCATATTGCCGAATGGATGACCATTATTAAGAAGAAATAGGTTAATTTTGAGTTTTGTTCTCGAAAATCCTGCTAGAATTGGCAAAATTGATCAAAACAAAGATGGGGTAGGGGGAAAGTTATCGGTCGGATTTCCAAAAATAATATGTATAACTGGCAAGTGTTGTATACCGCCATACTCACAAACACTCTGAGATTACGATACATGTGAATAATTAATTTCGTAAAAAACATCCTGCCCCTTAAGGTGGCCCTCCGCAGTTTCGTAGTAATGGCCCCTCTCTAATTTCATAATACGATAGACTGCCCTTGTTCTGCTACATCATAATTCTTCTTGTCTTCTTATTAGCTTATATCTATAATGCCATCCTATTCAGCATTATCAACGCTGCAAACGAGTACGTACAAATCGAGTGCTGGCTTCGTCTACACGCTGATCGAGATCATGGAGTAAAGTTTGTCCAGCCTCAGTTATGCCCCTTGGGTGTGCCTAAAAATCGGGACTCATTTACGGGAAGAAAATCTGACAAAAAACGATTAGGCTAACACCCCCTTTTTTTGCCTTTTTAAGTTGAGACCGGACCAGGGAACGTGAGTAAGAAGTTTAATTGAAATCGCTCTTGCAGATTTTTCTGGAAATTGAGTCGAATTTGGCCATTTTTCGACATTTTTAAGGGGTTTTCTAGGAAAAATGAAGCAAGCATGGAGGAGAATGTTCGAGTTAAATTTTTCTATAACGTAGCAGTGTTATATCTTAAAATAATAGTTTCATCATGCTCTTTCAGAAAATATATACATATAAGTGATTTGGGTTGAAGGTTTTGCGACAACTGGTGGCCGAAAAACGGACCCATAGTCTATTCCATGCCGAATAAAAGAATCTCCGGAGTGCACCCTTTAAGGCATAATAGTGGAGTCTATGCATTATCTTAATGTAGACTCCGTTACGGAGCGGAGATGTATCATTACGCCAGATTGTTTATTTTGACTGCCTAGTTATACCTGAAGCGCTATTTTCGGAAGCAGGTGGAAAGAAGACCAGGAGTTCGATTAAAATAATCCACAGTGTGTCCATTAGTATACAATTGAGGTTACTGCATACTGTATTCCATACAGGAGTTATCTCCCCCTGGACTGAGATTTCGGTGGATATTATGGCAGAACGAGGTCCTATCAGAATGATATAAATTTGCCAGTGTAAATTTTCTTTACAAGAGAACCCATTTACAGTCCATAAAGGATGGAATGGATGTATATTATTATGGTTTTACAAATTATTTCTCAAGTTTCTGAAGTATTTCCCATGTTTCTAAGAGAAAATTGAGTGCAAAATTACCAATAATTTGACTTGGTTACATCGCTTATTTGCATTTTCCCGCGTTTCTGCTATCATTGGAAAGCGGAAAAGTAACCACGGCCTTCATATTGCCGAATGGATGACCATTATTAAGAAGAAATAGGTTAATTTTGAGTTTTGTTCTCGAAAATCCTGCTAGAATTGGCAAAATTGATCAAAACAAAGATGGGGTAGGGGGAAAGTTATCGGTCGGATTTCCAAAAATAATATGTATAACTGGCAAGTGTTGTATACCGCCATACTCACAAACACTCTGAGATTACGATACATGTGAATAATTAATTTCGTAAAAAATATCCTGCCCCTTTAAGGCATAATAGTGCAGTCTATGCATTATCTTAATGTAGACTCCGTTACGGAGCGGAGATGTATCATTACGCCAGATTGTTTAATTTTGACTGCCTAGTTATACCTGAAGCGCTATTTTCGGAAGCAGGTGGAAAGAAGACCAGGAGTTCGATTAAAATAATCCACAGTGTGTCCATTAGTATACAATTGAGGTTACTGCATACTGTATTCCATACAGGAGTTATCTCCCCCTGGACTGAGATTTCGGTGGATATTATGGCAGAACGAGGTCCTATCAGAATGATATAAATTTGCCAGTGTAAATTTTCTTTACAAGAGAACCCATTTACAGTCCATAAAGGATGGAATGGATGTATATTATTATGGTTTTACAAATTATTTCTCAAGTTTCTGAAGTATTTCCCATGTTTCTAAGAGAAAATTGAGTGCAAAATTACCAATAATTTGACTTGGTTACATCGCTTATTTGCATTTTCCCGCGTTTCTGCTATCATTGGAAAGCGGAAAAGTAACCACGGCCTTCATATTGCCGAATGGATGACCATTATTAAGAAGAAATAGGTTAATTTTGAGTTTTGTTCTCGAAAATCCTGCTAGAATTGGCAAAATTGATCAAAACAAAGATGGGGTAGGGGGAAAGTTATCGGTCGGATTTCCAAAAATAATATGTATAACTGGCAAGTGTTGTATACCGCCATACTCACAAACACTCTGAGATTACGATACATGTGAATAATTAATTTCGTAAAAAACATCCTGCCCCTTAAGGTGGCCCTCCGCAGTTTCGTAGTAATGGCCCCTCTCTAGTTTCATAATACGATAGACTGCCCTTGTTCTGCTACATCATAATTCTTCTTGTCTTCTTAATAGCTTATATCTATAATGCCATCCTATTCAGCATTATCAACGCTGCAAACGAGTACGTACAAATCGAGTGCTGGCTTCGTCTACACGCTGATCGGGATCATGGAGTAAAGTTTGTCCTGCCTCAGTTATGCCCCTTGGGTGTGCCTAAAAATCGGGACTCATTTACGGGAAGAAAATCTGACAAAAAACGGTTAGGTTAACACCCTCTTTTTTTTGCCTTTTTAAGTTGAGACCGGACCAGGGAACGTGAGTAAGAAGTTTAGTTGAAATCGCTCTTACAGATTTTTCTGGAAATTGAGTCGAATTTGACCATTTTTCGACATTTTTAAGGGGTTTTCTAGGAAAAATGAAGCAAGCATGGAGGAGAATGATCGAGTTAAATTTTTCTATAACGTAGCAGTGTTATATCTTAAAATAATAGTTTCATCATGCTCTTTCAGAAAATATATACATTTTAGTGATTTGGGTTGAAGGTTTTGCGACAACTGGTGGCCGAAAAACGGACCCATAGTCTATTCCATGCCGAATAAAAGAATCTCCGGAGTGCACCCTAAGCATGGTGCAAGCAATCTTCGCAAGTACGATATAAGCAAAGGAACAGTGACTCATTCGACGTTTCGAATTTATAATCGAAAACGCTCTTGTCACAAGCCCATCAGCATTGAAAACCTTAATATGCATGAAATGAAAATAATAGTTTAAGTATCTCTAAGGGAGCAGCGCTCATTTTAGTTGGTTAAACATGAACTAGGACGCTGTACGATAAAATGCCGAAGAACACAATGAAATTGAGTTAATGTTCACGCGCTTGGGTCTATTTTAAAATCATTAATATTTAGCAATAGAAATTTTCAACGCGCTCCGCATTTATGGAAGAATACGCCGGTTACAAATACTTGGCCAAGATATTTACATCGACCAAATCGCATAGCCATTAAACAAAAGTTATTCAGCAAGTTGTTTTCACGATTTATGAAGGATCAATATAGAGTTTAACGACAAAGCAGAGAGTTAAAAAAAATTCAAATGTTGTTTGTTATCAGGTATCCCTGCATACAAATATAACCCTTTCATTTAATGTTTATACCCCGGTGAATATGACAGTTCACTGTACCACTGAACATTTAACACAAAGTGCCAAAACCGTGCCTAGCCTCGCCCCGTGTGGATTTTGACAAGCACACCAGAGATTTTCTCTCTCGTCGATTTTACGACAAGAGAGACGATTATAATTTCGACAACGCAAACTAACCCACTTTGGGCAGTAATATTTCAGTGGGACTTTCATATGGCGTATACATATAACGCCTAGTAGCATTTGTTAGATCCTGTGAGAAAAATGACGATTTTAATCAACGTCACAAAACATTATTGCAGAAACTCATAAACACCAAGTGCCTCCATTCAAATTTGGCGATAAAAATTTGCATGTTGATAGCAAAATACGAGCATAGCGTGCAAGATTTATGACGTAACTTTTCGTATCTTGTGTCTTTTTCTGATGAACCGGAGCTAGGCCAGGGGCTGTATGAACCCATGTGCTTCATATGCTTCATATGTTCATATATGAACAGGCACAATACAAGAGTGGCTGAGATACATCATTCTTTAAATAAGGATTTCACAACAAAAATCATATAAATTAAGAATATTGATCAGCGATACATATTTGATATTTTTGGTACTTCACGTTATCTTATCGGTATCATTGAAAACTGCTGACCACTTCTCTCTTGCAGGAAACTAGCGTGGTATTGATGGAGAGCTCTCAGATTGAGAAAATCGCCTTCCTATTTGAATTATATATGAGCAAACTTCTCATGCAGGCACCAAAAGAAAAGACAGGATATAACAGAGTAATGAATGAAGCTTTGTTTCCGAAAGCGGTCGAGCTTGTTGTTGTGTTATCAAGAATCTCTACAAATCAATACTTTTGGTACAGCTTTCATAATATGTATACAACGAAAATACATTAAGGGAATAGAGGGCGTTCATTTCATGCGGTTACGGGGCTATAATTGTTATTATATAGGCTGAATTTCCCACAGAAGTGCTCAGATACATCAGAATGGGATAAATATCAACAAAAGACTGATATCTGACACAACATAACAATTTGTTCATATTACTACTGGTGATTCGATAGTCGGTGAGGACAGGACACATTTTAGAATCCACGGTTGGAGAACGCAACGTGCTCCTGGCGTTGAAGGCTATGCTTGTGGTGCTCCCAAAATTCATTCCTATGCACCTTAAAAAAAACGACTTGTAAATCCTTTATCAATGAATCGCCTAGAATCTTTCCCTTCCACACCCTGATTCCCCAATCAACCCATCCTGAACATAGGGCTGGAATGTCCAATGTCCTGTTATACCGATACTGTTATTCAAAAGCATGGTACTACGATAAGAACATATATCCCTTATACTGAACGAGGAGAACACGAGAGCTGCAACTTCCTCACTTTTCCGAGAATCTTATTTGGGTTATTTTGAAACCATTTGCATAATCCTAGGTGCAAAGGATCGTGGGAAAATTCAAAATGCCGGTACGTCCTATCCATTTTTCGCATTTTTCTTGTCTAATATGACATAAAAGTTTTTATGTTGCTCAAAATAATTATTCCATATTCTATTTGTTAGGTTTTGATAGAGAATATCGAATAATAATTTTAAAAATCGGAAATTCGGCCACAAAATAGGCGAAAAATGGCTTCGGACAAGATGACGTTATTGTGAGGTCATCGAAATGGCCTGCCAGGATGTGACAGACCTCAGATCGGCCAGATTCAAATATATCGCTTCGCACACTCAAAACAATGATTTAATCTTAATTATATCTACCACAAACATGTGTTGCTTCGGAATCTAAGCGATAGAGACGAAGAATCGGTTGACCTACTGAATCCTGATAAGCCAATTATGATATTATAAAGCAGAATGCAGCAGGGTGACGATATGTTACCAGATATGTATTTTGACATATAGGGAGACTATCAAACAAACTTTCTTGCCTCTTGGGAACTTTTCAACAAACTTGTCGTGGAAGAATGACATGTATTTAGATTCTGTGCCAAAGCTACCAGCCCAACTAATGAAGACAGATGCAGATGGACAGACGATGTGTGTGTACAAAGGGTCTAAGGATTCATTATAGCAATAATACTGCTATTCACCCGAAGTGCGACTTTCGTCTACCATCTTAGGAATTTGGCACGATTTCCAATAAGGAAGCGTGCAAATTTGCTCTTTCCACTTCGTATCATGTCTGGGTAATGTCTGGCAATTCATCTGTCATTTATCTACTGGTTTCCTTATCTGCTCTCTTGAACCCGAGGTTCGGAATCATTTAGAACGACCGATGTCTACAACTGATGGAATGTTCCATATATTCGTTTGACTGACTACATACACCGATTGATATGGTCGATTAATTGAATGACTTGTTGCAAGCCTTCTAGGGGTTAACTAGGTACTGTGGTCAGTCGTATAAATAATTCAGACTAAAGCACAATGAAATAATGGATGACATGGTTGTTGTGCCAGCAACTGTCTGGGTATTATCGATTCTCAATCCGATATTTCCATATATTGAATAATCGCCAATTCCTGCTATTCCGGAATTTTAATATATTATACTTAATCGATAACAGCTACAGACTACTTTATCTCCAAGGTGCTAGCCAGTTTTGTTCAGCTGCAGTGTTATTATTTCGAGAAGCGTTCCATTTGTCGATTTCTTCTATTCTACTTTTTAGGGGGTTTTCATCTATAATATATCCGATGAGGAAAATATATCGAGATCCCGATGTTTTCACATGTGAATGAAGTAACAAATAGGTCATCATCTCCTTGGCTGGACCATTCAATTCTCGCTTACTCCTTTATTAGTTCCATAAATATGATTTCAAATACAAAAAGTTTGAGTAACTATGCGTTAAATTATAACAATAATTATATACATTCTTTATGCCTTATAGACGGGTTTTCTGAATAAAACCATCACTTACATGGACATTTTCCATATTTCCTAATTCGAACCGAGGTTTACAGCTGGCACTCGTAAATTCACATAAGACTACTGTATCACTGTGAATGTTCGAAGAGTGAATATTCTCTTAACCCTACCTGCCCTAGGGCAAACTTTCTGCGCTATCTCCGGAACGACAAAGAGCCTATTTGCATAACCCTTCGAGCAGAGGATATAGTTTATCGTATTGGGGTCATCTTGAGCCTATTTGCATAACTCTTCGAGCAGAGGATCATGGGTAAATTCAAGATGGCGGCCACGTGGAGTACCAGAATATTGATGTGTTTAGCTGGTGGGCTGTTCAAATCACTTTTCGTTCCTTTTCCGTCGTCCGTCCGTCCGTCGTCCGTCGTCCGTCGTCAGTCCGTCCGTAAACAATTCTTGTTATCGCGATTTCTCAGGAACTACTGCATGGATCTTTCTCAAATTAGGTACACAGATTTCCCTTGGGGTCTAGTTGTGCAAGATGCCTTTCCTGGTCCGATGCGAAAATCCAATGCCACAAGTCGGCCATCTTGGATTTCCCCATGAAACTTTGTTATCGCGATTACTCAGGAACTATTGCATGGATCTTTCCCAGATTTGGTACACGGGTTCCCCTTTGGGTCTAGTTGTGCAAGATATCTTTTCTAGTCCGATTCAAAAATCCAATATGGACACCAGGCGGCCATCTTGGATTTCCCCTTGAAACTTTGTTATCGCGATTTCTCAGGAACTACCGCATGGATCTTTCTCAAATTTGGTATACAGGTTCCCCTTGGGATCTAGTTGTGTAAGATACCTTTTCCGGTCCTATTCGAAAATCCGATATGGCCTCCAGGCGACCATCTTGGATTCCTCATGAAACTTTGTTATCGCGATTTCTCAGGAACTACTGCATGGATCTTTCTCAAATTTGGTAAACAGGTTCCCCATGTGGTATAGTTGTGCAAGATACCTTTTCCAGTCCGATTCGAAAATCCAATATGGCCATCAGGCGACCATCTTGGATTTCCCCATAAAATAACTTTGTTATCGCAATTTCTCAGGAACTACCGCATGGATCTTTCTCAAATTGGTACATAGGTTCCCCTTGCGGTCTAGTTGTGCAAGATACCCTTTTTGGCCCGATTTGAGAATCCAATATGGCTGCCAACCGGCCATCTTGAATTTCCCCTTGAAACATTATCGTGAATTCTCAGGAACTAATTCATGCATCTTTCTGAAATTAGGTACACAGGTCCCACATGGGGCCAAGTTGTGCAAGATAGCTTTTTTGGTCCAAGTTACGCTTCAAATTAATAAGGTATTCGCGAGTTGTGACGTTGCATCATAAGAGTCGGTGGATCAAACGGTGGGGCATATTCTATATATTGAGTATGGAGAATATCCATACCTTCACCTCCTACATGTATATCAAGGAGTTCAGATGATTTCGAATTAAAATGTATTTCTTCAAATTTTAGATCAGTTTACTTTAGTGCATGCCGTTGCAAATGAACTGCCCCACCGTTTCTTCTGCCGACGGGTCGGCTACACGAAGGGATGTCACTGTTGTGACGCAACGCCACAACTCGATAACTGTAGACTACCGGTACTGTGTGTTTCGATCCAACATAGATAATCGGGATTCAGACACTTTCAAAGTTTCAACATTACTGCAGGGACCGGATCCCTTCAGTCTTAAGTTGTGTACCGGTACCATCTTACTATTAAGCGCGTGGTATCTTAAAAGAAACATCTCAAACTAGCCCAGTAAGCAGAACAGAATTAGCATTCGTTCCTAATTATAAAATCTTATGAACGTATGTTTCATAGCTCATGCCAATTTGTCAAAGAGATTTGTCTTCGCTTCCAGTACCCAATGATGACATGTGCAAAAAAAATGTTACAAAACGAAGACGAAGGATCCTCCGGACATACCGTTTCAGACTAACTTTGCTCATTTCACTTGTACTATAACAACCGACATCGAGTGCAGTTTCTAGAAATCTTGAAACTCCTGAAACTTATAAAGATAATATCTTGGTGTTTTCCAGTGTCCCTTTTTCGATCTTTTTCGCTCAAATTCGAAATTCTGCAAGCAAAATTACAAATCAATCGTTTGTTCTTAGTAACAATGGACAAAAAGATCCTCTTGTCATTAGCTTACAATTATCGAACAATGGTGGGCGCCAAGATCCTTCAGGATCTCTCGTTATCATCTTTCTTCAAAAGGACCTCGTACGTTAAGGTGGACAAACCGCCCGAGGTGAGGTACGATTGAAGATGAAAAATGAAACTTAAAATATGAGATGCCCGTCTTGATTAGCATAAACTATGATATTCTTTTGAACTCAGTTTGAAATATTGGGAGCATGAGTGCCATGGTTTTTCAACAAGAGCTCTCCAAAGTGGTAGGTTTGTGCGAAATTGACAGTTTTGGGTTGAAAAAGCACGGTTTGCCTATCTGTAAATATATGAAGATAAAACTATAACCACAAAAATATTCACACATAACAGTCCTCTTTCGAATCCCTAGTTGTTCAACAAAGCACGTTTTGGTTATCGTTTATCTTCATATAAAAAATAAAACTTTCTGGAATATTGTTTTTGATCATTTTGTGTTCAATTTCAAATACAATAATTGGAGCAATGTTATATGTACGAGTACGAGGTGGCCGAATGGATAGAATCAAGAGAGGAATTATTGTTTTGATTGAATGATCTGCTGGTTCGAATCCCAAAATATTCGTCCAAAATGTTTTAATAGTTTTATGCATTTTTCGATTTTTCACCATGATTACAATATATATGTGAATATTTGTTAGCAGAAAGAATGAGTGGAAATGGTCTATATCTCAAAATATAATATTCAACAAATGTTGCGAAGTTTTATCTTCCCGTGCTAGCTTTCCCCGCGTGATTAGAGAATTGCACACAACAATATCTAAGCTTATTTGATCAACTTAATATTTAGTCGTATCAAAAGTGGTCCCAGGGAACTAGTTCTGTGCGTTGAATTCGTTTATGTCCATGATGAATATTTACTACCCTTTGGGATGTAGGCGATATCAACAATGGCCTTGCCATTAAGGCCAAATGAGAAAATTATCTGTCGATCAATCATAATGGGTAAATAGACAAATGTAGTTTAGGGCCATAGCGCATCTATTTTAATCCTTACCGACAACAGTTCTACAGTAAAGACGTGGCGCATGTGCAGCTGTTGATAAGCGTAAGCCCAGAAGACACTTTCGGTCAAATGAAGCTGGTCGCGCAACTGTTAATGTGGGCACGATGAACTAAGAGCATATGCATTCGGAACTTGAAACATTGCTGATTACCCTTATTCGCCACATTGTGCGTGGTTGTCAGTCGAACGCCACATAGGATGCTCGTCACCTACCGCACATGAGGGTATATTTACAGTATACTGTACATGCCAAAACAAAAATGACCCTACGAGAGACTCACGGACACTCAATTCAGCGAGTGGCGAGTAAAATCTATTCGTTTCATTTCCATATTCAACTTTTTATTTATACAGTTGACGGCATTAACGTAATAGGAATGGCAAGAAGATATCATACAACAGCATCAATTTAATAAGAGGGAAAAAGGTGTAAAACCACCAGTAAAATATGCTTGGCCTTGCAAACCGCGCTCTCGCGGCGGTCATCCCGAATCCATTCAATTCTACTGGAGTCACGTGATCCGCTGTGAATAGACTGCTCACCGGGGCCGTTTGTCCATCTTATCGTACCAGATCCTTTCTGCTTTTCTGCGATGAGAAGTGGGCAAAAACTATTTTATTTCACATCACATTAATATTTACTAATTTATCATGCAGTTTTTGCGAGAAATTGCAGAAATAAAAAATTTGGAAAATCTGACAGAAAAATCGACCAAAAAATGCCGTTTTAGAATATGACGTCACTGTAACGTCATCAAAGCGGCCATCTTGGATTATTTTACATTTTCTGGTAGAGCTATACCCAAGGGTATAGTATGGTAAGTTTCAGCCCCCTAGCTCAAGGGGTAAGAAAAATAATTAGGGGAGCCATTTCGCCACCCCCCCCCCCACTTCACAGACAAGGACAGGTTCCAAAAAGCCCAGACCAGATAGGGTTAATGTGTGTCTTTAAGTTTTAAAAGCATACAGCTATTCTCACCAGGGCTTATCTGTTCTCCACCTCCCCCCCCCCCGCCACACACCACTCCATCTTATAATAAAATTACGGAATGACAGTTAATAGTTTTATTGAAAACTTAAACAGCGGTACGGATTAAATTCACCGTCGATTAAGCCGTTTTATAATTACATAACACTTGAATTATCGCAATTTCTTGTCTTTCAGATTGCAACACCTGTCAATGTGATTAACTGCTGAAACAGAACAAGGAAGTCATTTGCTCTTACAACATTGCTGACCAATCCTGTCTGCCCAGGGAAGAATCATGGGGCAGAGTTGAGAGATGCTTATTGAACACTTGCATACAGCTATTCTCACCAGGGCTTATCTGTTCTCCACCTCCCCCCCCCCCGCCACACACCACTCCATCTTATAATAAAATTACGGAATGACAGTTAATAGTTTTATTGAAAACTTAAACAGCGGTACGGATTAAATTCACCGTCGATTAAGCCGTTTTATAATTACATAACACTTGAATTATCGCAATTTCTTGTCTTTCAGATTGCAACACCTGTCAATGTGATTAACTGCTGAAACAGAACAAGGAAGTCATTTGCTCTTACAACATTGCTGACCAATCCTGTCTGCCCAGGGAAGAATCATGGGGCAGAGTTGAGAGATGCTTATTGAACACTTGTGCACATCAATAACCTTCAACTTTTATCATCACATCAAATCATTATCATACATTGATTATATGCTCCATCATGTTCATCGTTGCTGGAAACACTATAATTGGCATATTATTACCATGATGAAACATACTCTGACATTTAACAATTGAGAGAGAGACAATTGAGGTTTAACATCGCGTTCAGCATTTAACAATTGACTGTTTATACATCCATTCAAATAAATTGAATTGTGTATGATTTTGCAAGTATCAGCATCAGCTGCATGTATATTCAATATACAGTGAATACAATAAAGTGGTGTGAAATATAACAGTAGCTTTTGAATTGCTTGTCTCATGTAGTTCAGTGTAATGACCCCACACCCTTTGCACTAGCCAATCCGAACTTCAAACAGTGCTGTTTAAAACTATTCCAAGGGGATAGGTATAGGGTGTGTGTACATGTATGTATGGCATCTTGCTCTGCATTGTATTAGGACATCTGACCTAGGACTGTACAGTGTAATCGTCATTGGGTACCCCACACAACACTATGCAGAAAAAACAAGCTTCATCAATCTGTGCGTTGACGTCGAGTGAGGGCAAGTGATAAGACTGTCTTTAAACTACCCCATCATAACTGTGCCTAGAGAGAGTTATCCCAATATCCCACACTACCCGCGCAAGGGCACAATGATGTCACAGGTCAAAGGTCACCAGGAAGTTGCCTCCATTCCAGCTCGCATCTCATTCAAAGATCGAAGGTCACACCACACATTCCAGTTGCTTTGTAGCTTTCATAGAATTGAAGTCCTGAATGGGCATGTGGCGATGATTTACCATGACTGGTCAAAAGTCATCCAGAAGTAAGTTTGATCCCAGGCAGGCCAGGCGGTGAGAGATTGGACAGTATGCCTTATGTCAAGTGGTACCCCACATGACACACCGCCTGCCTACTCCTATTTAACGAATGTGCATGCACACTGATGTTGCAGGTAAATGATTATTCGAAAGTGACCTTGATTCATTGAACCTGAGCGGGTATTCCAACATCCATGCCCTGGCCATGACATAATCAATCCATCCGCATAACCCACAGAATAATACAGTGCAATACACTTGCTCTACTTCTAGCCTTGAATAAATGTCAATACATTATACTCCTTAAGTACTGTTTCAGTTTTGTTTTACTATTGTATATTTCCAGTACAGTTACAATGACATTATTTTATAGACTTTTTTTGTGGAGGGACTCCTGCAAGAATAGATTATAAGTGTTTGACCCTCAATATTTAAAGATTTATATATATATAAAAAAAACAGAACTAAAATATTTCATACAGTACTGAAGTATTACTGTACTGATACAGTTCTGAAATATTACCGTACTGATACAGTACTGAAACAGTACTAAATCAGTACTGTTTTATATAACTTCTGTTTCAGTGCAATTTCAGTACTGTTTCAGTACTTCAGTAGAAAGGAGGTGAAACAGTTGACACTATTTTTGCTGTGCATGACAGTATAAGCTGTTACCGATCAGTCACAAGTAGGTAACCTATCAGTAACAGGTCCGTAAAATTTCATAGGTAACCTACAGGTAACTGATTGGTAACCTACTGGTAATGTATCAGTAGGATGCCAGTCACTGATCAGTAACAGGTCTGTAAAATTACATAGGTAACCTGCCAACAGCCTATAGGTAACTGATAGGTAACTGCTTAGCAACAGAGCTGCTGAACATATTAAAGGATATGGACTATCTTTTACCTATAGATAACTGCACGGTGTTTGGTCTGTGACTGATCGGTGGCTGAACAGTAACTGAAACGACTTAAAAGCAATAGGTAACCTATCGGTATCATAGCGGTAACAAGACAGTTACTGATCAGTCACAGGTATGAAAAAATAGGTAGGTGACCTATTAGTAACCAATAGGTAACTGATAGGTAACTACTGAGTAACTTAACCACCTAGCATTTCATGAGATATATGCAATATCAGTAACCTATATGTAACTGACAAGTACTGCTCAGTTACCTACCAGTTACCTATCAGTGGACAACTGAACAGTACTGTAAGGGGACCTTAACTACCAGTACTGCTCAGCTACCGACCGACAGGTAACTGGTAGGTAACTGAGCAGTACTGCTCGGTGAAAGTTTGCCTGTGTAACAAGAAGTCATATGACCTCACAGACACATATAATGACTGCATATTTCGAAAAAGATCAAAAGAACCGAAGAGATCCCTGTGAAAAACACAGAGATAAAAAAAAAATGGTGCAATTCAATTTGTATTAATCAATTGGCAAATGGTTCAGCATAATAAAAATACATGTCCTTGCCATTTACTTCATCCATAAATATATATAAATAGCAAAATGTCAAACATATTCAGTTTCACAATGTTCATAATGTTTATCACATACATAGATTAAATTAGATTATGACTATGATGACGGCGGTTGCGATAATGGTGGTGATGGTAGCTTTCGTGGTGGTAGTGGTGGTGGTGGTAGCTTATGAGTTGGTTGTGGTAGCTGTGGTGGTGGCGGTGGTAGCTGTGGTGGTGGTGGTGGTAGCTGTGGTAGTGGTGGTCGTGAAGTGTACCTCGCGTCTTATAGGGTGCTCATCTGCATTTATTCTTCAGAATCAATGTTCTTAGCATGATTATTTCCCTCAGCGTCATAGATAATCGTACTCTCTCTCAGTCAACTTATCAAATATACTTTACGCACCCTAATCACTTGCTTGAGAGTTTCACCATTGTCTATCTCATATAGCATTTGTAGACGCTTAGTGTTTATAAAATTTCCTTGCGAATGTAGTCGTTCAAAACCTACAAAACGACATGGGGTTGGGCTTCTCTATTAGTTATACATTGTAACCGGTTTTACCTGCTTGCAGACGCAGAAATTACCAAAACTGATTGTGAGGATTGCCAGATGAGATAGTCTAGACAAGTAGATTTCATGTGAGAAGACGCCTGGCTCCGAGAGATCAACAGATTATGCTTCTGACAGTTGTATCTGTCTCCATTGAAAGCAATTATTCATTACTTGTGTACTTCTAGCATGTTGTCGGATCTGGATTTAAAAGTAAAATACTTTTCGAATTCATCTCCTCTTATCGCAATAATCAACGCAGAAAAAATATGAAATGACATTTAGCTCTCGTATTCCGACAAAAAGTAATTCGAATATAACCTTAGGCCTCACTATGGTTGTCCGATGCGTGTATGCCAGCGAGATCAGATAAAATAACTGTAATATTTTGGATGAAAAATTATCGTTTACTGTTTATCGGTTACTGATCGATTTTATCTGATCAATTTTAGTGCCTCTATGATCATATTTGTTAGCTTTGTTAGCTATGATGAACTCTACAAACACACCATTCATATTACACACAGTATCTAAACAGATATCAAAACATGCTTTCTGCCGTTCTCTCCTTTGCTGGATTCCAAAAGTAGGAATTCTAAAGATGCAAAAGTACCCAGCTTTGGGGTATTGTAAACCATCACTGATAACTCAAGCCTCAGTTTTTTTTGCGTGTGTGTGTGTGTGTGTTTTTTTTTATGTTACACAAAAGAGCCAGTTGACAAAATACATCATAAATCAGCTGGTACTTCCTATAATCAAGGTGCCCCATCACTCTCTACTTGAAAGCTGCCACTTGAGCTCTATCTTATATCGCGCGTCTACATCGTTCGCTATTAGGAATAGCAGAGTTTCAACCAAAAAACCTCGTCTTTGAATACGCCATTATATGACCTCACTACCATTACATGTTATCGATCGTATCGAAGTTATTTACTATTATCATGTACTTGTAACTAACTATATCGGCGTCATTTGTTTTATCGACTGAGCGATCTGATTCATCAAAGGCAAGGGAAGAAACACATTTGCACTAATAAAACAACATGACCAAAATAGTTTTCGCGAGTGTTTTAGGAGGAGGAGGAGATTAATCATGTTAAGGAGGACGAGGAGTGTGTTCCTCAGGGTCAGTTATGCTTACGCTTCATCATAGTCTATCTCATATAGAATTTATAGACGCCTAGAATTTTTAAAATTTCTTTGTGAATGTAGTCGTTCAAGACCTGCAAAACGATATGGGGTTGGGCTTCTGTATTAATTATACATTTTAACCTGCTTGGCCTGCTTGCAGACACAGAACCTACCAAAACTGATTGTTAGGATTTCCAGATGAGATAGTCTAGACAAGTAGATTTCATGGGAAAACACGCCTGGCTCCTAGAGATCAACAGATTGAGAGAGTAGCTGTCTCCATTGAAAGCAATATTCATTACTTGTGTACTTCCAGAATGTTGTCGGATCTGGATTTAATTGTAAAATACTTTTCAATTTCATCTTCTCTTATCGCAATGATCAGCGTAGAAAACATATGAAATGAGATTTAGCTCTCGTATTCCGACAAAAAGTAACTCCAATATAATCTTAGGCCTGACTGTGGTTGATCGATACGGGCATGCCGACCAGAGATCAGATAAAATAACTGCAATATTTTGAATGAAAATTTATCGTTTATTAAGGGTACTGCTCGATTTTATCTGATCGTTTTTTGTGCCTCTGTGATCATTTCTGTTAGCTATGATAAACTGTACAAACACACCATTCATATTATACACAGTGAACTGCTATCAACACATACTTTCTGCCGTTCTCTCCTTTGCTGGATTCCAAAAACAGGAATTCTAAATAATTCATCAATGATAACTCAAGCCTCAGTTTTTTTTTGCGTGTGTCTGTGTTTTTTTTCATGTTGCACAAAAGAGCCAATTGACAAAATACATCATATAATCAAGGTGCCTCGTTACTTTATATTTGAAAGCTGCCATTTGTGCCCTGTATTATATCGGGCGACTACATAGTTCGCTATTTGGAATAGCAGAGTTACAACCAAAAAAACTCCTCCTTGACTAAGCCATTATATGACCTCACTACCATTACATGTTATCGATCGTATCGAAGTTATTTATTAATATCATGTACTTGTAACTAATTATATCGGTGCCATTTTGTTTTATCGACTTATCTTATTCATGAAAGACAAGGGAAGAAAATCATTTGCACTAATAAACAACATGACCAAAATAGTTTTCGTGCGTGTTTGAGGAGGAGGAGTGTGTGCCTCAGAGTCATTTATGCTAATCACACCCTTAAATATATTATTGCCATTTGTGAAATTGTCAAGCTTGTTGCTCCGAGTTTCATCGATACTCAGGTTCTCAAAGTTGACAATTACCGATATATCAAGATTCTCACCCATAGACTGACGTTTACGCGGTATTTATGTATCATTGCACTCCTTAAGAGCTTGATATAAAAAAATGTATTGTGGGAAGTTCCAGGCTCCTGACCCATTACAAGACACATATTTAGGAGAGATGTGGCACTTTCAGATCAGGCCGGCTCTATTTTCTGATCAAGCTCTAGTACGAAACACACAAAAAATCCAAGGTGGCCGCGCCGATGATGTCACAGTGACGCAAATGTTACAGAATGTATTTTCCGGTAGATTTTTCGGTCTGACATTTGGGATTTTCTTTTCAAAAGCTGCATGAAAATAAGTAAATACTTTTTTGTTGTGAAATACGATAGCTTTGACGCGCGTTTATTCACAAGGCAAAACCCTCTCACGGCCAGAATTTGTTTTCCCATGCTGACGTTCTTCACATGTATAATAATTTTTAACCGATTTGGTTATATTGAAATATGGATTTGTTCACAATTCACAATCTATAAATTATGTGCAATTCTACGCCTATTTATTGAAAGCAACCACGTTCACGTCACAGATAAGGATTATACATGAAGGGGAAATTGAAATAAAAAATAATGAAAAGTATCCATGTGCCGTGACCAGGATTCGAACCTGGGTTGTCTCGGCCACAACGAGAAGTCCTAACCACTAGACTATCACGGCTATATCACGGACTGGACAATTCTTCTAAAAATACCAATGATATTCCAATTGTCGCTTAAGCAAGCTCTGTGATAATTGTCTGATACGGCTTGGGAACCCAGCACCTGTCATACATTTGTTTGCATGTACATTCCCGGGTTAAAACGTTAAGTCGCACTTTGCTCCACGCCACAGTGTGACAAAAGTGAATACTTTGGCAGTACCAGCGTAGACCCATCGTACAATATTTAAGGTTATTCTGATTTAGCGTTACATGTGTCGCTTGAAACGAAGCGAAAATCACAAGCGCTGTTCTCACCGCTTACAGGTGCTGTTGTCTTAGAGGAGAATCCGCCTTTTACGCTTTAATTCTTCGACAAAGGATCCTCGCCGGTGGACCGACGGGTACATTGACACTTGATTCCCTGCTTGTATTTGTGATTCGAGCTGTCCCTCTTTTTCCTGAGGCTTTTCTAATTCCGCTTAACCCGGGGCTAGGGCCCGTATGAACCCATGTACTTGAAGATGAACAGTCACAATCAAAGCGTGACTGAGATATATCATTCTCTAGATGACTTTACAACGATTATTATGGATTAAGAACACTGATGAGCGATACGGATTTATATTTTTGGAACATCATGATGTCTTGTCGGCATCATTGAAAACTGTTGATCGCTTCTCTCTTGCAAGAAACTAGCCTATGCTTATGTATACTATGATTGTCTTTTTGAATTTGGTGCTAATACTGTTACATGTATATGGAACATGGAATAGGTCTTTGGATTATGGACGCGGATATTCTTTAATGGACGACGACTGAATTATGAATGACGGACTAGATGCTAGTAAATTTAGTGATAATGGAAATTGGAGAAGGCATTTTTTGACCGATTATTCGGTCCAATTTTTCGTTTTATTTAGGGGCCTGATTTCTTTAAAAAATAACACAACTGCATAATGGTAAACTTTTATCATGTAACATGTACTTGCATAACATTATGGTATTATGAAGATGGCAGAAAACTGAACATTCCAGTTAACTTGTACACTGGCACTGATCTTTTGATAAGGGGAATGGCAAATGTATGTTCTGTATGAACGTTTCTAATGGACATGCAATATTCGGTGTTGTTTGGAACTTAAACTTTGGTCAGGTGACACTGTAACATTTTGATCTCTACTTGCAAGAAGAGACATAACACGAAAGCAGAAGTGCGAGTCTAGTGAAAAGACACTATAAGTTAGTTAACCCTATCTGGCCTGGGCGATTCGGGGTGTGCCCCCCCATATATTTTCGCTATCGCTAAGGCTTACCACACTATATCTTTGGGTCAAGCTCTACAAGAAAATGTAAAAATTCAAGATGGCCGCCATGATGACGTCACTGTGACGTCATTTCCGAAAAGAGCATCTTTGGACGATTTTTCGGTCAAAATTTTCGAATTTTCTTTTTGTTTTTTCTTCGCAAAAACTGCATGATAAATTAGTAAATAATAATCTAATATGAAATAAAATAAGTTTTACACACTTTTCCGTACAGAAAAGCATAAATTTTGAAAAACATCACTTTTTCTGGCCGCCATTTTGAATTTACCCATGATCCTCTGCTGATGAGGTTATGAAAATAGGCTTAAAATGTAAAGTCGCGAAATTTCAGCTCTCCATTTTTTGGCGTTCCGGAGATATCGCAGAAAGTTTGGTAGAGGGGCATTTTAGCCCCTCTCCCCCAGGCCTGGTAGGGTTAATGTGGGAAGGGAGGGACGGGGAACAAATCAGGGGGTGTTTTTAGGTGATGCTAAGACATATGGTTTTACTAAAATGCATAGAATCTCGTTGAATCAACATGCTGAATTTTTGCGTAATTTTTGAAGAAATATGGCGAAAACATCACTTTTCCGGTAACCCCATATGGCCGCTACTTTGAATTTACCCATGGTCCTCTGCTCGGGGGGTCATGCAAATAGGTTCAAAATGACCCCCAATATGATAATCTAAAAAGTCACGGAGTTTCAGCTCTCAATTTTTTGTCGTTCCGGAGATACGAGCAAAAAACCCAACAAGGGGGGGAGGGAGGGACGGAAAGTGCCCCCCCCCGCAAGGCCAGATAGGGTTAAATAATTGTATTAAAAATACTTCTGCATGATAATAATCAATGCTCTAAGAAAATGAGGGATGTGGTATGTTGTGCTATAGTCCATGTCCATTTCATGTAGAAGTGGTACTATTGTATGCAACTGTGTGACCACGAGGTCGTTGGAATATACAGAATAAAGTTAAAACTGTTTTGAGTTATTTTTTGGTTTAATCCGGGTTCAACCCGTGTCAGAAAAACTACAGGTGGAACAGCGAAATACGCCTAGTGTACGCCCGACAAAGTCATACCATTCTAGATCATGGTGAAGCTACCGATTAGATGGCAGGAAATTCTATATATATCTCGTTCTTTATTTTTGCTGTAGGCCTATCTATCAATCTTAACTTGTCATAATGTGAAACCCTATAGCCATAGACTTTAACTATTTCAAAGTCCACTGAATATCCTCGAGAAATTGAGAATAGTCTGACATTTGATCAGTCCACTTTTCCGTTTTCTTGTAAGGTATAATTTCGCCAATTCCCTGGTTAAGTCTAGACATGTGTTGCTCATCTCGATATTTAGTAATGCTAGCTCGCACAAATGACATTATACTTTTGTCCTTTTCCTCTGCCTTGAGAAAGCGGTGCACAGGCACCCAAGCAGCACTTCTTTAGGCCTCGAGTTATAATAAAACTGTAGCGAAATCGAACGAGTATCATACCCCAAACACATATCACTGGCCTTCAATTATTCGTTGCAACAGAGGCAGAAAAAATGAAAACGTTTCTCTTGAACACTTTTGTGAATAAAAGGAAAATACGCAACGTTCAGTCACGATCATAATCGCCATGCCATTTTGAATTTTCCCATGATTCTCTGCACTAAGGTGTAAGCAAGTAGATTCAAAATTATCCCGAAATGATTGTCTATAACTTCACGGAGTTTTAGCCCTCATTATTTCGTGATTCCGGAGATTGTGTAGAAAGTTTGGTGTGAGTCAGGGTGGGCCCAAGGCCTGGTAGATTTATAGTTACACCAATCAATGAATTTCTAAATAATGTTCTGCCATCGGCTATATTAGTACCATTGTTGCTGAAGGAAACTCGTCAGGGTTAATGCATTAGATACTAGAGGACAAGAACAACATATGGTCTCCGAAAAAATTCCGAAAATTTCGGTCAAACTGGCAGGTATATTTTATTTCATATTGTCAAAACGAAGATTTCTACTTGTAGCGAGTAAATCACAATAAGTTACGACAATGAAATAAACGGCCGAGTCTAATCACGAGATACTCGTAGTAAATAGCATCGTTATTCTGTGATTTTCTAGCGAAGGCTGGCTCTGTATTCAAGATTTGACAATAGATTCAAGCGAATAGAAAGGAAATACAATTCGAGAAGGCTGCATATGATCAGTAACCCAGAGAGCTTAACGTGGGTCCGCAGCAAAATTTTATTTCTCGTCAATCAGTGATAATTATTATCAAACAGAGTAATATCCCGGGATTATTTTATTATTAATTTTAATTTGTATATTCTGAAAGTTAGCACATTTTATTATTTATATAAGAGTGAAATCCTTATATTTTCTTCACTCTTAAATGTGATATTTTCATTGCAGTTAGATAACACTTTTGCAGTTAGATAACACATTTGTTACTGCTGAGTACATGTGAACCCTGACCTGGCAGTGACGTTGCCGTAATTGCTTCTTTCACTACTTTCATCTGGGAATGCTTGCCAACAATTCATACCCCTTCAAAACTTCGTCATGGAATGAATATATATACAGATCATTTCATATATAAAATTCAATATATCTTTTATTTAAGTGTTAGCTAAGATATCCACGCAGCGCTGCGTTCTACTCTGGTACGTTCTACTCTGGTACGTTCTACTCTGGTACGATCTACTCTGGTACGATCTATAAAATACTTTGAGTGATCGGCCTCAATCGTTGGTTGATCTCTCTCAATCTTTGGGCGAAGTTTTTTTCAATGATCGTTTGGCCTTGGACGATATGACCTGATATCGTGATGTCAGGTTGTCTATTTTTAGACTTTCGCAGTAAGTGAACCTTTAGGCTCCTTCGACATAAAATAACAGTTGTTACGTCAACCAAGAATGCACAATTAATACTGATATGAGTAGAAATAAAGTTACTAACCACCTTGGGTCCTTAGACTTTCGCAAATATGATGCAGAAAAGCGTGAAACACGCAAACTGCGAAGGGCTGGCTTCCAGCATCAGTAGGAAAACGCTTCAGTTATGTTCGAGCCCAAAGATCTACAAACAAGGGGGATAGCTCTAAAGTTGATTTCTCATCTGCTGCATATCGGTTTCCACATACAGTTACCCAGACTGAGAGCTTGAAGTTGCGGCTTGTCGTTTTTATCCGACCATGTGTGTTCGACACAGTCGCGAGTCGAGTCGGCAGTGTTGTGTTTTTGTTGCCCGTTCTTCCGGTTTCACTTCAATTCAACTGGACCGGGTTGTAGACAGCTATTAGCAGGCCCACGTGATTGTCCTTCGTGAGAACTTGCCTTCCTTTCACTGTCGGGTAAACTGAAAGTCTGTAAACTCTTCTAAATTCAAGAGGATTTTTTCTTCTCGCTATGAGCGGTCTTTCGACTCAAAACCGCTTGATTTACAGTTGCACGTGACTTCAGAGACTGTTCATTTCCATTGGTTAATGCCTTTGTATTTCTCCGCGCCATAAACAAAATAAAATCCGACGTAATTTTTTGTTAGTAAATTACTTCAAAAGACAGCCTACGGTATCTAATATTACAAAATTGATGAATAGAAATATTGCAAAATAATAAATAGAATATTGCACTGTTGAGTTTGAATAGCATAAATATTTGTTCTCGTGGAAGGTGGAAGGAGCGCGTCGAGTGGGTTATCCTTCCACCTTTCACGATAACAAATATTTATGCTATTCAAACTCAACAGTGTAATATCCTCTATATATTTGCCTAGTGGCGATCTACCGGAAAAAGTAAACCAATACACGAATACTGTTCTGATGACGTCACAAATAAATAAATGACAAAATTTTAATTGATAAAAAAAGAAGCATAATGTGCAACAAAGAGGGAAATAATTTGAAGAACATCGAAAGTAAGCAACTTCACATGGCCCCCTTCCTGGACTTACTTACGAAGTATCAACTCTCTCTTTTGGAGTAGGACATGAGAGAGGGTCCATAATACAAAAACAAAATTAGAAGTACTGCTGGAAATGAAACGAACAAATATCACGTAAAATTCATATATATATATCAAGATATCTCAGCGCAAACACCTCCGGAATCATGTACTTGATGGTGACGGTTGGTTGGTGTGGATGAGTGTATTCGATTAAGGGAGGCGATCACGTTCATTTCCATTCGCCAATGAAGCTATAACATCGTCATTTATGAATTGTTTCAAAAAAGATTGAAATTACCAGCAATTACGTTCAGACACCATACAATAGAATACAAATAATAAAAAAATATATATATATGTCTTTCAAAACAGAGCATTATACGTAATACTAGCCGTTCCAAATTGACTGACCAAAATGTGGGCCTGTCCGATTGAACGGTTGAACCAGGCAAGGTGCTGTTTGGGCTAGAGGTTATGCTTGTGATACGTCCCAAATTTATCCGTATTCCATTCCAGCCAATAGGTAACTTTATAAATATTTTGGAGATGATCCACAAGACTATTTCCTCGCTCTACTCCCTTCTGGATATAGCATGAAAAGGCTCCATTTTTTATCCCCGGCCGGGGTATATAGAATCGCTGTTTGTATATCAGTGTCAGTTTGTGTGTTCGTCACATTTTCGCGTTATCACAATAAATTGAATACTATTTATTCAGGGGAATAGTTTTCTTGCTATGGATTTTGTGGTCACTAGGTCGAAGGCCAAGGTCACTTAGGCTAGTAGATCTGCAAAAAGACGGAAATCTCCAGTTTATCAGTTAGTGCCAAACATTGGGTATATAGTGCCGATGGGGCAAAGAAGAAAGTCATTTTATGATTAGGTCAAAATGTCAAAGGTCAATTTCACTCAGACCAGAGAACCTGCCCAGAATTGGTTCAAAACGTGAGGCCTACCTTGTAAATTGGGCAGGGAATAAACTTATTTACTTCGAGGGGTCAAAAGGTCTAGGTCACCTTGAAATGAATGTGAAAACAATGAGAATTTGTGAATTCCAGTTCACAGATGTGAATTTTTATCAAATTATAAGTATACCCCAAACCTCAACGTAATTGATTTTGATTTGACCAACTCTGGCCGAGGGGTTATTGTCATTAGCGGCGTCTGTCTGACCATCCCTCTGTCCATAGTCAGTGTGGAGCAAAATATATCTTGAAAGGCTATAAGGCTCTCCAAATTCATACAACAGTTGCACTTGGTGGGATAATGATTGAGCTTGACCTAATTTAAAAGTCAAATTCTAGTTTTTGCAAAATTCTTTGAATGATTATAATTAGGTTATCCAAATTCATATTACACATGTAAATGATGATGAAATTGAAGCCCACCCAAGTTGAAAGACCTTGACATATTTTAACAAGGCCAGTCTCTGTTTATTACGTTCTATCTTGAAGAATTATAGCTAGGCTTTCTAAATAAATTCTATGTATACAGCTGGCAATGGTCCAGAAGCAAGTTGAAGATGACTGACCTTGACCCATTTTTCCAAGACCAGATTCTGTTTCTTTATTTTTGAATCTCATCAGTGTTCAACTTTCAGCCATCTAGACCAATGAACTTTGAAAAAAATATCAACTATTTTTCACCTCAAATTTTGGCGGCGAATTAAATTTTCTGGGCGCACAAACGCACCAAATTTGTTTAACCCTATCTGGCCTGGGCGATTTGGGGTGTATCGCAGCCGGGGGGGGGGGGAGGGGCGGAAAGTGCTTCGCGGAAGCCATTTTTCGGTCTGGGCCGATTTTTCGAAATTTTCATTTTTCCGATTTTTCTCTCGAAAAAAATCTAATAAAATCTAGAATAATTAGTTTTGTATAAATAAAATACTTTCAAGACCTTTTAGGCAAGGAAAATGTGAAGAAATGGAGCGAAAAGATTGAAAAACACGATTTTCGCTGATACCACATGGTTGCCATTTTGAATTTACCTATGATCCTCTGCCCGGGGGTATCTGAAAATAATCTCACTGGGGGACACTTTCGCCCTTCGACACTTTTCAATTTTGGTAATTGACACAACGTGAATTAAGTGCACACGGAATTTGCAGTAATGGTGGCCCTGCCCTCCATGCATTGCCAATGACACTTGCTGGATTATGTGGTGCCGAGGGGGTAACTGAAATACCCTCTGGTTTTCTGCGATAAAAATTATTTAAATTCATAAACATATGCCAATGGAATCAATAGTATATGAATAATTAGTTCTTGGCTCACCTGATCAATCATAGCTGCAGTTGAAAAAATAACACCATTTGATTCTGAATTGTCCAAAATAGCTCTCTCACTAGTACTGCCCTCATGCTAATTCCGTTGATTTCTCAATGTTCTGAACGCGAAGATTGGAGCACCGATAAAATTGAAAAGGTCAAAGATCAGTTCTGAGTAGCAGATTTCTGATGCCAATTTTCCTCCCAAAATGTCCATTATCTTGAAAATTACACGAAAATAATCTCTCAAAAACGTTCAAAATAGCGTACACCATTGATGTATGGTCTGTATCCCATGCCGGCAGTCGTATCATGTACATGTAAAATGTGTTTTATTCGATACTCGGCATGTTCAGATATAGATGTATCCACGACTCGTTGATTGAATATTTCAACCTAGAACCTCATATTATAAAGTGTACGATTTTATACATAGTATGGTAAAATTAAACAAAAGCCCAACGTTATGAATGAGAAATTGAAACAAAACCACACGTAATACATTCAAATTAGCCAAGTGCCCTTTCGGCACAAGGTGATGAAAGGACAATGAAAAATATATGTTACGGAAAAATAATATAAAGCGTCCACATGTCGTAGCATTCGAATCTTGTCGACTCGGCCACAACGAGAAGTCATAACCATTATACGGTCACGGCTATTACCCGGACTGCTTCAGTCTTCTACAAATACCAATGCCGTGCAAAGTATTGCTCAGAGGGCAGTGAACAGTAACCCATTGCTCAGAGGGCACTGAAGAGTAACCCACAGTTTCTCACGAAAGTGGCCATGGGGTATTTTCTCAAATCTACAAAATCGTGGCACTGAAGCTCACGTAGTCAATTGGAATTGTGCTGATGAACGCAGGTTTCACTGTGAAGATTCCAGCTTTTGTTGTTTTTCTCGCTATGGGATGATTTCAAGCTAGGGTATTCTCACAGAAATCGAGCAATTGAAGGTATAGTCAAATGAAATTGTTCTGAATGCTACATGCGTACTTTATTATGGCCCCCGAACAATCTTTATGCGCTATCTCCGGAACGACAAAAAATTGTGAGCTGAATCTCCATGACTTTATAGTTTATCATATTGGGGTGATCTTGAGCATGTTTGCAAAGTCCCCTGTGCAAAGAATCTTGGGTACATTAAAAAAAGGCGTAAAGTCAGTAAAGTGATATAACTTCTGCTTGTTCACGAGGAAAAGCGTGCAAAAACGATTTTATTTCACACCAGATTAATATTCACTAATTTATCATGCAGTTTTGCGGAAAAATTACTAGAATGAAGAATTCGAAAAATCTGACCGAATTTTTGGGCAAAAAATTGCCTTTTTTTGAAAATGACGTCACTGTGACGTCATCAAAGCTGCGCCATCTTGATTGTTTTCATATTTTCTGTTAGAGGCTGACACAACGGTATAGTGTGGTAAGTTTTAGTCCCCTACCTGAAGGGGTGAGAAAAATAATTAGGCGGGGGTGGCAAAATAGCCCCCATGCCTGGACAGGTCACACAAAGCCCAGGCCAGATCAGATAGGGCTAAAAGCACTCGTGTTTCACACATAAAAATCATTCTCTCACTCTTTGACTCGAGGGAAAATCGATGTTTTCTTCTCTATTGATCATTTCTATTCCACATACGAGGGGAGAAAAGTCTGGTGGTGAAAATTAAAAGGTGAATCCGGAATATAGGTGAAGTAATATCTGCAATACGCAAAATATGGACATTTTTGACGTTTCGCTTTTGCTTCTTATATCTGTTGCGTCTGCTTTCAGTTTCACCAGCTGCAAACTATCAATTCAGCCAGCGTAACGTTGAAACTGTTTAGTGCCCTGTCAAGAAATATTCGGATGAGGCTCTGCATCATACTGATATGTCTCGAGACCCGAGCTCGCGGTATTAAATTGTCCTATATGTATTCCCTGCGTATACTTCGACCTCTTATTTCTAATACTTTGACATCATCGAGTGAACATATAGTTAGTTATTCGATATCTGGTTTACTATTCCATGTGAGATTGAATCGCACTGTAAATGTCAAGTCGTTCTCATCACCACCTGTTACTGTTTCCTACGACAGAAGACTATAAATTGTATCCTGTCTTCAACAATGTTGCAAGCTAATATGTTAGACATATCTCCACAAAGCTGAAGAATTGAGATCTAGAATATCTTGCGTAACTCAAGTACGTTTGGATTGACTTGGTGTGAGGGCCCATAGGAGAATCTTCATCCCATCTATATTTGACTATACAAAACATTCAGTCAGGAATGTTTCTTCATATCTAACCGATATCAAGACGCCAAAGCGTCGAAGAACAAACTCGTTACAATTGCAAAACTTGATACAGATATAGTAGGATTGCACGATTTATATGAGTCCGGACTGATCAACCTGTGATTTCTTTGATAGAAAGAATAATTTGCTGTCGTCGAAAATAATCGATTTCAAAACCGGGGAATATATTGTTAGTAAAACTAACAGAATAGTTACCAAGGATGTATTTTTAGGACTGTTCAACCCTATCTGGCCTGTGCTTTTTGGCTAATCTTTTTTCTTACCCTTGAGCTAGGGGGCTGAAACTTACCACACTATACCCTTGGGTCAAGATCTACCAGAAAATGTAAAATAATCCAAGATTTTTCGTTCGGATTTTCCGATTTTTTTCTTTATGCAATTTCTCCGCAAAAACTGCATGATAGATTAGTAAATATTAATGTGATGTGAAATAAAATAGTTTTGCCCACTTTTCGTCACGGAAAAGCAGAAATTTTGAAGAAATATGACAAAAACATCATTTTTCTGGTACCCCACGTGGCCTCCATCTTGAATTTACCCATGATCCTCTGTTCAGGGGGTTATGCAAATAGGCTCAAAATGATCACAATATGATAAACTATAAAGTCAAGGAGTTTCAGCTCTCCATTTTTTGTCGTTCCAGAGAAGACGCAGAAAGTTCGGTAGGGGGGCCATTTCGTCCCCCACCCCAGGCCAGTTAGGGTTAATAATCTAGAACAGTTTGTGAATATAAAAAAACCCACATCTTTTCGAACAACTTCTGTTTGTTGTTCCGATTCCTGTAAATTCGCATAATCGGTTATCATTGGCAAGCACGTTCTCACGTACTGAATTTCGGTGCAAATAATTTACATAAGATAATCTGCCCCACTTGTCAGCGCTTTCATCGTTTTCTGTCTGTCAGCTGCATTACTGTTTATAAGCCAAAATATGTAGTTTGACTGCATACTTCTCTCTTCTCGCAGAGTTGCATTTCTTGGGGGTTAAAAAGGCAATCTCCGGTCCCGAATAATACCTCGGAAACGTCATTTGTTGTTTTCACTCGAGTACCGGGTGGATTCGATGGAAACTATTATCGGAGATGAGAATCCCCTCGAAGCCAGACTGGTATAAAATTATTTTAATGATTGGAATTATTTACTTAATTTCGAGAATTGAGGTTTTTTTGTTTGTGTAAAAATATTTAGTATTTGACATGCTAAACTTAAAGTTATTCGCTGTCCGTTTTTTAAAAATATTTTCTCAGTAGCGTTTTAATCAGGGATTTCACTCTAATTTGAAATTTTTCAGCACTTTGAAGCACCTTTGAAGAGATAGAGAGAGAGAATTAAGGTTTAACGTCGTCGCAATATTTCAGCTATATAGCGACGATCAAACAAAATTCTAAGTATTCAAGTTAAGAGCTTAGTAATTCAACACATTAAAACATACACACATTCAAACTTATACAACAAACCAATTTCTCTCAAATAACCTAAGATACAGTCTTCTTTCACCCGACTAAAAATATCTTCTAAAGTAGCTGCTCTTAGAATCTCTTACAATCTTAAAATATATGTTGTCGATAGACATAGCACGACTGATTCATATTTACAGTGATCGACGTAACTTGTACCTCTCATGTGTATTGTTGTTTTCTCTTGCACATCTCGATTCCCATAATAATTTGATAGAGTATTCTGTTGCAAGGAAAAGCATTGTTCACTTGGGAAAGTACATTGTAGCTGGGAGAATGCATTGTAACAGAGATAGAGTAAAAAAATGCACTCAAAAGCGCTTCGCCATCACATTCATAAAGTTAGACCGCTGCTCGCAGTTCGCAGCCTGTCTATGTAAGCACTGTATTTAGTACATTCACTGGGTGAAATGTGCCAGTTTCCGAATTCGGAAACAGGGCGGAAACTGGGTGGAAACAACCGGATTCCATCCAGTTTCCGCTCAGTTTCCGCATAGTTTCCAAATTGTAAACTGGACAGATACAAGATGGAAACTGCACGGAAACCATGGAGCACCCCAAGCGGAAACTGAGCGGAACCCAGGATTCCGGAGGTGCGGAATAGTGAACGTGTTACACTTTCCAAGCTGTTTCCGCCAAGATTCCGCAGCGGAAATTATGCGGAATCTGGGCCGGAAACAGGATTGAAACCGGTTGGAAACTGTAACACTCTGCTGGTTTCCGCACTGGAAACAGCGCGGAAACTGGCTGGAAATATGAAAAATCCAAATACAGCTGTGCGGAAAATAAGCGGAAACAGGTTGGAAACAGACCGTCCTTAAAAGGTTTCCAACCAGTTTCCGCCTACTTTCCGACTAAGTTTCCAAATTGTAAACTGGACAGAAACAAGACAGAAACTGGGCGGAAACCATGGAGCATGCCAAGCGGAAACTGAACGGAACCCAGGATTCCGGAGGTGCGGAATAGTGGACGTGTTACAGTTTCCAAGCTGTTTCCGCCAAGATTCCGCAGCGGAAATTATGCGGAATCTGGGCCGGAAACAGGATTGAAACCGGTTGGAAACTGTAACACTCTGCTGGTTTCCGCACTGGAAACAGTGCGGAAACAGGCTGGAAATATGAAATATCCAAATAGAGCTGTGCGGAAAATAAGCGGAAACGGGTTGGAAACAGACCGTGCTTAAAAGGTTTCCAACCAGTTTCCGCCAAGTTTCCGACTAAGTTTCCAAATTGTAAACTGGACAGATACAAGATGGAAACTGCACGGAAACCATGGAGCATGCCAAGCAGAAACTGAGCGGAAACAGCTTGGAAACAGACCGTGCTTAAAAGGTTTCCAACCAGTTTCCGCCTAGTTTCCGACTAAGTTTCCAAATTGTAAACTGGACAGAAACTGGGCGGAAACCATGGAGCACCCCAAGCGGAAACTGAGCGGAACCCAGGATTCCGGAGGTGCGGAATAGTGGACGTGTTACAGTTTCCAAGCTGTTTCCGCCAAGATTCCGCAGCGGAAATAATGCGGAATCTGGGCCGGAAACAGGATTGAAACCGGTTGGAAACTGTAACACTGGTTTCCGCACTGGAAACAGCGAGGAAACGGGCTGGAAATATGAAATATCCAAATAGAGCTGTGCGGAAAATAAGCGGAAACAGGTTGGAAACAGACCGTGTCCGCCTAGTTTCCGACTAAGTTTCCAAATTGTAAACTGGACAGAAACTGGGCGGAAACCATGGAGCATGCCAAGCGGAAACTGAGCGGAACCCAGGATTCCGGAGGTGCGGAATAGTGGACGTGTTACAGTTCCCAAGCTGTTTCCGCCAAGATTCCGCAGCGGAAATCATGTGGAAAGTGGGCCGGAAACAGGATTGAAACTGGTTGGAAACTGTAACACTCTGTTGGTTTCCGCAATAGAAACAGAACGGAAACAGGCCGGAAACATGAA
The DNA here is from genome assembly GCA_036873755.1 of Hanleya hanleyi. Classification (NCBI taxonomy): domain Eukaryota; kingdom Metazoa; phylum Mollusca; class Polyplacophora; order Lepidopleurida; family Hanleyidae; genus Hanleya; species Hanleya hanleyi. The sequence goes on from JAVTVY010007920.1 coordinate 33,943, forward strand.
ATACCTGAATAGAGCGGTGCGGAAAATAAGCGGAAATGTTAGTTTATACAAAAGAAAAGTCAGTGGTAAAATGTTCAATATTTATTTACATTCAGATTGGTATACAGTTCTTTGATCCTGAAATATCAGTGCATTGGAGAATAAGATGTCAAACCAACAAGTTAACAATGGATGATTCTGGCGCCATTCTACTCTAATGTAAACTTTAACACATTAAACTAAATCCTTTCAAGGTGAAATGCAAAGGTTCGTCTACATCACTTGATATTTGCAGTAAGATTGGAGAAATAATGTGTATATTAATTTCATTTCAGTTTTAAAACATTTGCTTAAGCCTAATAAAGTTAAAAACTAAAAAATGTAACGCTGTATTATTTACGAAATTTTGATCCGTACATGATTACCTCCCCCTGTGGGCGCTGCGATACGTGACGTAGCAGTGGAACCAGCACAGTCTGCACAACATGATGTAGCTGCATTGCATTGTATGGAAATACCTCACATAGATAAGCTAGGCTATTGCTCACGAAGCCTTTACTTGTACCAATCTATATTTCCGATTCTCTCGGTATGACTGTCGCCCACGGCACCTGCAGTGTCACTGATTCTATCGTTGTCTGAAGGTTCTTTGTTCACAATAGGTTCGTGTTGGTAAGGCAGGGGCACCCCTGCATTAACCATTGCCGTGAATTCTTCTAAATTCCTCGTCAGAAGAAGAGGAAGAAGTGTAAGAAAATTCCTCCGCATCACTGTCGTTGTCTACATTCATGTTAGCCGCCATTTTTTTAGCGTGGTTCAACTATGACGTCACAGCCTCTGGTGGAAAAGCTCCGAATCAAGGGGAGATAAGCGATGCCATGTTTTAAAGCCGCTGATCATACACGTGTTTTATTTCTCTTTAAAAAATAAAACTTATCACCAGATTTCGTTCATTGATGGTTGTATAATTTATTATCATCATAAAAAGGAAAGGGAAATGCTTTTTTCTTACTTTTAATACCTTTGCATTTCACCTTTAATACGAAGCTGCACATCAAAAAACCCCTCGGCTCTGGGTACATTCATAATGTATTCAATTTGAACCAAGATGTCAGGAACACCAAGCAGTCAAGTCACAAATATACAGATTATCAAAAGTTTTCCAATTCGAAATGACCCCTAAGATTTCCGTCCAATCAGAGAAACCGGTATTCATTACATAAATTCCTTGATGCATCAATATGATCAATGATGTATACCAAATTTCACATCGTGCATTTGAACAGTATCAGAGATAGAGATCATTAATGATTTCGCATAAATTAAAGATGGCCACCCATCCTTCCCGCCACTCAGAGGAACTGATGTGGTTATTCATTGAAAGTCTCTTGATACATTGATGCTGTGCACCAAGTTTCGCATAGAACACTGAAATTGTATCAGAGATATACATCATTAAAGATTTTGCATAAATTAAAGATGGCCACCAAGGTTTCCGCCTAATCAGAGAAACCAGAACTGTCATTTGTCGTAAGTCTCTTGATGCATCGATGATGTATACCAAATACCGGAATCTGGGCGGAAACCTAGGTCAGTTTCTGATCTGTTTCTGCTCAAGCGGAAACAGGCTGGAAACTTGAATAGCAGTTTCCAGTCTATTTCCGCTGGATTGGAAACATGGGGGAAACTCGCGTTGGTTTCCGAGCTGTTTCTGCTCGAGCGGAAACAGGTCTGAAACTCCAGCACCAGTTTTCAGTCCATTTCCGATGCATTGGAAACAGAGCAGAAACTAACATCAGTTTCCCACCCATTTCCGCTGAAGCGTAATCTGGGCGGAAATTTAAGGACAGCTTTCCGTCCAGTCTCCGTGCACCAGAATCTTAGCGGAAACCTATGTCAGTTTCCGACCTGTTTCTGCGCAACCGGAAACAGGCTAGAAACTTGATAGCAGTTTCCGGTCCATTTCCGCTCCATTTCCGCTCCATTTCCGATGCATTGGAAACAGAGCGGAAACTAACATCAGTTTCCCACCCGTTTCCGGTGAAGCGTAATTTGGGCGGAAATTTAACAACAGGTTTCTGTCCAGTTTCCGTGCACTGGATTCTTGACGGAAACAAAAACACCTGTTTCCACTGGTTTCCGCATCACGGAAACAGGCTGGAAATGGGGTGTTACAGTTTCCAACTGGTTTCCGCCAAGAATCCGCATTTTTGGAAACCAGTACATTTCACCCAGTGAATAAAAGCGTATCTGAAATACAACACAGATCATGAATCGTCAATATGTCGGCATCTCTTCCCCCTTCCCTTATATGCGTTGTAATTTTTACCTGTATATGGCGAGATTCTGCTGGTGGACGTTTCGTCCCCGAGGCCCGCACCCTGTACAGACCTTTTGGTCTTTGATATATGTTGGCATTGTGGGAAGTTCATGCTGGGTCGACATCGGGACTTACAGACTAGTCATTTGTGTTAAATGCCGTCATTTCATCTGACGAAGATACAGCTCACCAATCCCCAGTGCACGAGTTGTCACAGCGACACAGCTCACCAATTAGCAATATACGAGTTGTCAGAGCATTTCCATGATAGCTCTAGATTTGTATCTAATTACAACACATATAAGGGAAGTGGGAAGAGGTGCCGACATACTGACTGCGTCACATGACTTCACAGAATAGTCTTCTGGTTAACCTATTCTAAAGCACATACCAAGAATCTAACGATTCGTGCTATGTGTTGTATCTCAGGTACGCTTTTATTGTACCTGTTCATGTGGCAACTTGGATGAAATGACCACACGGCCCCTAGCACCGGCATAAGCGGTATTAGATACAAATCTAGATACCGTTTATGCCGGTGCTAGGGACCGTGTGGTCATACCATCCAAGTTGCCACATGCACAGGTACAATAAAAGCGTACCTGAGATACAACACATATCACGAATCATTAGATTCGACTATTCGGCTCGACTACATACAAGAGATATCATTCATGGGATGTTTCTTTGTTTATAGAGTTGCTTGAATTTCTCATTAAAAATATCTATGTGAAATTTGGCAACACAATATATCAGCAGCATATAGGTATTCCAATGGGTACTAATTGTGCACCTGTTGGCTGACCTGTATCTGTTCTCTTATGAATATGACTATATGCAGGCGCTTTCAAAAACCGATCCATTCAAAGCCCGTTCCTTCTCATTCACCAAACGCTATATAGACGATCTTCTCGCTGTGGATAATCGCTATATAAATGAAGCAGTGAAGGATATATATCCACCTTTACTGGATTTGAAGGAAACTACAGATAGCCCTACAGGCACATCTTGTTTAGATCTCTATCTCTACAAAAATGAAGCGGGCATTCTCTCGTCGACTTTATGACAAAAGAGATGATTACAATTTCGACATCGTAAACTATCCCTATCTGGATAGTAATATTCCAGTGGGACCTGCATATGGCGTATACATATCTCGCTTAGTAGCATTTGCTAGATCCTGTGTTAAATGTGATGATTTTAATCAATGTCACAAAACATTGTTGCAGAAACTTATAAAACAGGGCTATTCCACCAAGCGACTCCACTCAAAGTTTCTCAAATTGCTGATAGCAAAATACGAACGTAGCGTGCAAGATCTATGGCGCTACGTTTCGTAACTTGTGCTAATTCCGCTTAACCCTGGGCTAGGGGCCGTATGAACCCATGTACTTCAAGATCCTCATGGTACTCATATGAACAGTCACAATGAAAGCGTGAGTGAGATACATCATTCTTTAGATGACGACTTTACAACGAATATTATGGATTAAGAATACTGATTACGATACGGATTTGATATTTTTGGAACATCATGATGTCTTGCCGGCATCATTGAAAACTGTTGACCACTTCTCTCTTGCAGGAAACGAGCCTATGTTTATGTATACTATGATTGTCTTTTTGAATTTGGTGCTAATACTGTTATATGGAATATGGAATAGGTCTTTGGATTATGGACGCGGATATTCTCTAATAGACGACGGCTGGATTATGAATGACGGACTAGACGCTTGTAATCTGTCAGTATGTCGGTACCTCTTCCCACTTCCCTTATATGCGTTGTAAAATTTGTAAGCATGAGTGTGCCCGAGGTCAACTTGAAGTCGCGAAGGGTTACGAACTGTGACGTAATAGGTTACGGACACTAGCGAGCGAGTTGAGCAAGGCGTGATCGCCATTGTTGTTTAACACGCCAGCAGACGGCTGCGTGACACGAAGCTGTTTTGTGAAATTTCGCCGTGTTCTCTGTAAGTCGACTACTTCTGATTGCAGAGATCTGTATTTAAAAATGTCGTAGAATTTGATGGTATGCATGTTCTCTGCACTCGAAGAAGTTAGACCATTGAAATCATTGATTCATTCAACTTGCAAGTTGAGCTCATGTTGCCGCCCGTCATGTGATAGGTATAGTCAGGAAGTCAGTCATTGCGTCGTCTGTTGTCAGGCATTATGCACTCCGATCGTCTCCAAATTATATACGGACTTGACTATAATTGTAAATGAGATAATTAACTGTATCTGCATCAAGTAATTCATGATTGCAAAATCGAGTAGTAGTAGTAGTATACAAAGCGAAAATTTGGTCATACATGCGGTGCATGGTCTACTATTTGGTAATAAATTAGGAAATTCGTCATGGATCAGTTCCGGACAGATTAGGTGGAAAGTAGAAATAGAATTATTATTCCTGATTTTCTTATAAACTTGTATTAATGCAGGAAATGGTTCATGGTCCAACATGATCGTGTAAATCGGTTATGGACCACTGAACAAAATAGATAGAAACCCTATTGTGATTGTAAATATTATATTTCCGTGTTCTTTTTCTTGTGAACAGTTTCACGGTTTCTCAACTTGTATACTGCCTGTACTAATCTCATGCTATAGGAGGGATTTGCCAGTTGGCGTGATGGCGACTCACTAGCGAGCCTCACTAGAGGGGAGATAACCCATTTGATGTACTGAATTGTTCTGTTATGGAGTATCTTACATGGTTGTGTAGCTAGGGGTGAGTTCCCCTTTGATTTCTTGATTATTTGAATAATAGATGTGATTAGAATATAAGGCCAAGACATCCGGTATCGACTAATTGTTCCATCAAGTTGATTTAACAGATTACTCATACATTCCAGTCAACTATTATATACTAGCACTTGAAATGTATAGTAGTAACAACAGACAAGTTGATTCTCATTATTAATAGATTTTATTTCAACCAAACATTGTTACAATTAATGAAGTTAATTTCCATTTCATCGTTATGGTTGCAATTTATATAAAATAACTGGCTCAGCGGAGAGTGATCTCCCATGGAGATGTTTTGATACAATTACATGGTGATAGTCATTAATAATGGATCATTGCTTTAACGACTGATAAGTTGCTATAATACAAAGATATACAGCTGTTACCCGGAACAATTGTTGTGTAAAGCAATACATTTGCCCACTATGATTGTAAACGAGTGTTTATATTCAATATCTGAACGTCACTGTTTCATTGTGATTTTTCAGGGTTTTTGGTACTAATAAACAACCCATATGGAGCCCAGACAATTGTTGTCTTCTATCCTTTCACTATCCCTGCTAAGATTACTTGGTGCCAGAAGTGGGATAATGCCGGATCCATTACCCCCTAGACTGCATGAAGAACGGGATGACATGGCACCCAGATGGCCTGCCACTTGTTCCTTTGTGCCCGGTTCAGAAACGTCGTCGTGCCTGTGTCTGATGCACAGATGTTGGGAAGATAACCAAACTCTACTGCTGAAATGAACTAAGGAAATGAATTAATGAACTGAACTCTCTGAACTGCAAGGAAAATTAGTTGGAAAAACAGTACTGGAACCTTCTGATTGGTATCGTACGTTTTTGCAAAATTTCGACCAAATTTCAAGGCTGCACAACTTGCGCTGAAGCGAAGCAAGTTATGCTGGGCGCAAAAATCACGGATTTCTGTGTCTTTGAAGGCGATATATCTATACAGCGGGCAGACTATTAGAGGGACTATGTGGCTATCCCCGTAAAGACAGAAACTTCAAAGCCACCCCATAACAAATCACCGAAAAATGGCGGAAACAAAAGGGTAACAACAACAACAACAGAAAAATTAGCACACGATGGTCAACCAGACACCATTGTATTTTATGTAACGATACGGATGATGAGCACATGATCCAATGTGATCACTGTAATAAGTGACTGCATTATAGGTGCACTGAGTTACCCATGTATGAACTAGCAAAATACATCATCCATGTTCACGAAAAGTATACTTGTACTGTATGTGCCACTACTGCTATGGGTGGCCAAGGCTGTTTCAAATCACTGATAGCCCACTTGGATACAGCCTCGGCTGGTGTAATGGATTCAATAGGGTCCCAAACCCTATAGGGTTTCAAACCCTGAAAAACATGTTATATCTGTTGCAACTCAAACAGACCAGATGGGTTTGTTTGAAACGTGTTTTACAAACTGGTCCGATAAACTGTCTATGAAATTAAATGCAACAAAAACCATTCTGCAGACATCCATTGTTGATGCTATGAAAAAAATAGCACAATCAACGAAATGCAACTGTTTGGCCACCTACTGTACGCTGATAAGCAGGAATTGGTCTCTGACCTGCAAAAACAAGTGGCTGATTTGACTATTGACAACCAAAAACTGTCCAGTGATGTGAATCCTTCTGTGAAAGACAAACTCGCCCAGAAAGAGAAAGAGAAGGCCTCTTTAGCAACGAAAATTCAGGAGATACGTCATAAGAATGAGCTTGACTATCAGCGATTGAAAATCCAATTGGAAGGGGAGGCTAAATTGTCTAAACAGCAGCTTGATTACTCCCAGCAACATGTCAAACTCTTAGAAACTCAGTGTGACTCGCTTCATACTCAGCTTGCAACAAAAATTAAAGCAATGGATGCCCTGGAAGTCCAGTGTCGCAAACAGTCCAGTGAACTCTTTCAGACAAAGGATGAACTCCTGAGCTGGAAGTTGCATGCTTCCAGATCAGATGATTCGCTTATTCCTGGCACGCGATGTGATCCGGCTAAAATAACACCAGTACCAACTCCTATACCTGGACCCGTGAGGGATCAAAAGCTGAAGGATTATAATAAACAAGCCCCAACCTCCAGATCAGGACCCCCAAAAATGACATAGTCAAAAAGTCAAGGAGAGTACCGGTACTGAACCAAGACAGAGCGGAAAGAAATCCGTACTGCTAGTGGGAACTTCAAATATCAAGAATATTATACCGGAGAAGCTCTCTGCTAAATATGATGTAAAGAAAGCCGTGAAATATATCATTAATGAAGCAGAAAAACTTTTGAGCGAAACCACCGCTAAACCAGAAGCTGTGGTTCTACATTGCCTTACCAATGACATGAAAGAGAAAAGTGCTGAAGTATGTGTGCAAAATCTAGAGCAGTTAGTGAAAAAAACTGAATCTAGGTTTGAGGGTTCAGAAATCGCGATATCCCTAGGTACCACCAGGAACGACAGCCGTGCTCTTAATAACAAAATCAAAACTAGCTACTGCCCTTCTTCATGCTCGTTTTGATAATATGAAAAATGTCACCCTCTGTGATAATAGTAATACAGCATTCAGACGTGAACCCAAGAAAGGGCTTTTTAGCGACGATGGAGTGCACTTATCATCCAGTGGAACAAGAGTCTTGGCGAGCAACATTAGAAATACTCTAGACAGTATATTCGGCTACACTCGTTACACTACTAGCCAGACCGCACGAAGTTACGCGCCATTGTCTAGTGGTCACCAATCTTTTAGAGGTAGAAATGATCGCAGAACTTATGGCCGATCTGGTTAAAACTAAACGACTGTTATTTTATGCCATCTCGCAATACCCCCAAACGGGATTTGAACATTTGTTCGTGGAACGTAAATGGTTTAATAACCAAAACTCATAATAAATTAAAAGATAATGCATTTTTGAATGAGATAGAGAAATATGATATTATTGGTCTCTGCGAGACCCATTGTGATGAAAATGATGACACCATGGTAAAAGGATATCGATGTTACCCTGTAACTCGTCCTCGCACTTGCAACAGTACTAGGAGTTTCGGGGGTCTTGCTATATATGTGCGGCAGGAAATATGGCCTTGGCTTTCATTCTTACCCAATACTAATACCAACTATCAATGGGTATTTTTACCAAATTCAAAATTTGGATTTTCAGAAGATATTTTTATATGTTTTATGCATATTCCCCCGGCATACTCTAGTTACTCTCGCAGATGTGAGGACGATGTATTAAATCTAATAGAATCTGACATTCAAACTTTTAGCCTTCGTGGGAAAATAGCATTATTGGGGGATATGAATGCCCGCACGGGAATCTTGCATGACTATGTAACGAATGATCCTATCAACTGTTTACCTCTATATCCAGGCTACATTATTGACAGCACTTTACCTGTAAGAAATAGTCAAGATAAAGTGAATGTATGTACTAGGGGCAGACAACTCCTTGATGTCTGTATCTCGATCAGAATGAGAATACTCAATGAGCGAATGTTAGGGGATAAATTTGGTTCCTATACCTGTTATACCCCAAGAGGTTGCAGCGTAGTAGACTACGGTATTGTGGCAGAGGAATTAATACCGTATATAATGTACTTTCATGTTGGTAACTTATCACCAACTATTTCTGATCATTGCAACTTATCCATGAGAATCATGGCAGATTTTACTATTATACCACAGAGTAGGAGTAATGTAATTGATATACTCCCAAAATACATTTGGTCGGATGATTCAATTTCCAAATTTCAGTCTACACTGGCCAGTCCATTTATCAAACAGAATATTCAACGTTATCTTGATCATAATTTTTCCATAAATGATATAGATAATGCCTCAAATCAGTTTCTTGGCATTTTTATTACTACAGCTGAGCTGTCTTCAAGAAAATCTTATGCATCCAAAAAAAAACAAAAACAAACAATGATCCGAAATGGATGGATAAAGAACTAAAATATATGCGAATGGATTTGATTTCTAAAGATCCGTTAAGGCAAAAATTTCCTAGAGATCCATTTGTAAGAGGCTCTTTTGCCGATTATCAAAAAGATAAAATAAACTTAGAAGAAGAAAACAGAGATTATTTAAGCAAGATATGCTCAAAGAATTAAATGAATTGCATGAAACTAACCCCAAAGCCTATTGGGATCTACTTAATACTTTAAAAAATACTGATTGTACATCATCACAATTGTCTGATAAAATTTCTCCTGACAAGTGGTTTGAACACTTTTCAGACCTTAACACTATACCCGATCACATAAATTCAAAAATATTTGATCTTCAGAAAGAGGAAAATGAACCAACCTTTAATCAGTTAGATTTCAAAATAACTGCAAAAGAAATAGTGGATGCTATAAAATCAAATCTCCTGGGTCTGATCTTGTATTAAATGAAATGATTAAATATGGACAGCATGAATTTGTGTCTTGTCTAACAAAGCTGTTCAATTTGGTCCTTACTAGTGGATCATATCCCTCCAAGTGGCAAGAGTTATATAACTCCAATCCCCAAAAAAGGTGACCTATATCAACCGGAAAACTACAGTACAGGCCTCGTCACAACACAAGTATACCGCGGTAACACTGCG
>JAVTVY010007921.1:0-45197 GCA_036873755.1 Hanleya hanleyi
GCGCGTATGGATACCTGAATTTGCTATTTAAACTATAAAGGTTATGAAGACGTGAAAGTGATGAAAATTGCACATTAAGCAATTCCTATAATTAATAAACCAGCGGACAAACCAACCTTACGTAACTTGAAAAAAAAAGGTTGCAGAGATCAGACCTTGGACTACCTTGGACTACATTCGCAGGCGGATCAATATTTGAGAAAAAAATACGGGTTGGCCATGCAAGGGATATGTCCCCTGGTATTTCGTGTAGAGCATTGATCATTCAGGGAGGAAAGGAGAAGGGTAATTTGGTATTCAGGGACAAAGCGGGCAATATTCTGTCGATATTTTGAAAGCAGAATGGAGATAAAAGACTGATGAAAAGGGAAACGTATGAAACGGGCTGTATAACTACTTTCAATTATTCTTGAAGCAGTTTTCATTTGGGTTGCATCGGGTACCTTATTCACCACAGACCATTCCATTACCCGAGGGTTCCCGATTGTCAGTAGAATTTGACCAAAGCATAATTCATAATAAAACTTCTTATTCTATTTTTTTTTATATAAAATGATTTCCACCACATCTATAACCCAAAAGATACAAAAGGCACACCTACAAAATACATTCTGTACTGGATAGAAGTTTTGAGCACCTGCCTTCAGTAGTTTTCAAGATATGGAATGTTATCGGATGTTAACGAAAATGGTACGGACAGACAGACAGACAAACGGACAGACGGATTCACAACAATACCCCTATGCCCATTCGGGCTAAAAATGGCCGCCACAATCACGTAAATGGATTCTACGCAGTTGCTATTTGGCAAAGAAAATAGCTTTAGTGTGTCTAGTTTAGGGTTTGCAGGCCCTGGAAACTTGATCGCCATTCGTACTCTAACCATTGTACTCTGATCTGGGAGGTTCCCAGCTTTATTTCATATCCTGTAATACTTTCTTAAGAAAAACCCACAGAACAAAAGTTGGGCCTCAGCTTCTTAGTCTAAACGGAGAGTGGAGTGGAATCAGATATGTGTGCGTGTATTCTTTTTGTGTCCGGGACATCATATATGTGAATGCAATGGAAAATTGACCAAACCACTACCAGGACTAGTCGTGCGAGTACAGTCGCATTGGTATATACTAATATATTTAGGAGGTCCCCGGATTCTGTAATGGGATGCCGAGTATAAAGAATATGAAGTCGAACTACATCGGATTTTACACCGATGGAAAGCGTAAGATTGCGGTGGGTTTGTTTATGAGCAATTTTGAACACTTGGCTTCAAAGGCAAATTGACCACGATGACTCTATTCACTCCTATTGGGAATTATCTCCAGGGTAGGATAATTATCAAAATTAGATGGACACCCAAGTGCATAGAATCGATTTCAGAAATTCATTATATATATATATATCGTGTATGCCAAGTTTCAAAATATTCGGTTCAGCCGTTGATTTTTGCAAATCAAAAAGGCTTTCAAATATTTGGAAATCCAAACAAATTCCAAGGATTCAATCATAGCACGAAAATCTACGCTCTTCAGTCTCCCTTCTCGCTTACTTTGATGAGCAAAAGGGAAAATTGAGATTTAATTGGTATTAGTTCAATCACTTTGATCTGTGAAACTATGGAAATGGGTTGAAGGCTTTCTCGAACTGTTTAAGATGTATACTGACCCTTTTCACTGTTCAAATTAAGGCCTGTGACAGTTTTGATATTCGATTAACATAATTGATTTTCTGCATTTACGGGTGTTCTATCATCTGCAAACTAAATACCCCGACACTCTTTCCCACGCACAAAGTCAATACCAAGACATGGTTTGCTCCTTCTATATAAACGATTAACTATTTCATTCTTAGGAAATATCATCTCATCTGACATGTTCGCCCAAGCCTTTTTGAAGGTTGCCGATTTTATTAATTTATTTAAAAAAAATCAGATTCTACAAATAAGAAACATTTCTAGTCAGTATCTATGGATATCTCCAAATACTCACATCGCGGATGTCTGTCACTAAGTCATTCCGAATGTGATTTAAGTGAAGAATTTCAGGGCACGTTCACTAAACAAGGTCTGTTTGCAAGAGAATGATGCCGAATTCTCGTTATTATCTTTGATTGACTGCTAAGTTAAAGTCAATATGAAATGTATCTAAGTATCAAACTCAAACTCAAAATCCTCCAGGAAATCAAGACCCTAGCTTTTGAGAACGAGGTCAAATAGATCGCTTTTATGGTCCGTATCTGCTAATATATGACGTTATTCCATTCGTAAAACTGATTGACAAAGTAACATGAATTGTGAAGTGTAGAACCAGTAAATTCTAGCAGAAATGGGCTCTGGCTTGAGAGAATGATGTCAAATGCAATATGTTTCTCCAATTGTCTGTTAATACACATAAGTATTGAAATTTCGGGAGTGATTAATGCTAATCTAAAGGGATTCTGTATGGCGAAGAGGACGGGAACATCAATACCAGCGAGGCAAGGCCCTGGCTTGTGAGAATGGGGATAGAGAGATGGTGCTCCGAAAGAGGATCATTCAAAATAGATATTTGCTAAATTTCATGCTTGTAACCGAAAGTGCACAATATACATGTAACTGCACAACTATGATGTATTGATCGTGAACAGTGTTGTCTAACTCATTAAATACTAAATAGTCATTTTTCTAATATAAAGTCAGTTTTGAGTATTATCAATGATTCAGTATAGCTAAGCCAGTTAGTGCAACTCCAGGGGTTGGCAGGTCGTTGTTTCTATTCCCAGAGAGGGTTAAATTATTCTTCCTTTCAGAACATATTTCCATATATGCGAATTGCTTGGAGCTAAAGTTGAACCTCATACTATACTGTCATTTCAGTGAGTTAAACTTTTTTATTCTGCGTGTCACGGACTGAGCCGGCTCATGGACAGGTTGACAAAAGAGGAAGACTTTGTTTCACACGTGCTGAATATTTATTAATATAATTTCCCCCAATGAATGGCAATCGCATACAAAGCGTTGTTCCAGGCTGGAAACCTGGAATAATATAAAGACGGACGTGAGGAACGTCTTCCGATCGTCTAGCGGCGAATGCCGATTATAATCAAATACAATAGCATAAATGGCAATCTATAATGTACATTTAGCTAAATACGTTATTTGATCAAAATTACTGTTCTCGAATCAGAAATACTCGATAACACAATGTTCAGAAAATCTAGTTGGAAACCAGTTTTAACATTGACGAGTGAAAAAGTAAATAGTTTACCTGGAATAATATAAAGACGGACGTGAGGAACGTCTTCCGATCGTCTAGCGGCGAATGCAAAGATCGGGTTCCAGGCCTTACTATTTATGTTATACAATTATGTAACATACCTCACACAGAAATAGTATCTGCACGCACTACTATTGTCATCGTGTCAGCTAAGTCCGGTAGCGCGCTGTCGCTGCGGTTAACATCATTACAATATAACGGCATCATTACAATATAAAAGCGACGGCGCGTTCGCGTTCCATGAAGTATCTTTTCATGACGCGTTACATGAAGCATACGATACTACCTTTACGCATTAAGGAGGAATTCACCAATATATTAATGGGTGGTGTTAGCGGGTTATTGTCACATGAAGAATGAATGATGATGATTAACAAGAACAAACAAATTATCGACCACAACGAATAGCATTTATTTCACACAAATTACTGTAGCAATAACACATGCGACACATTTCCCGGCTGGGGAAAATATCGTCCTCGATATTTACATTTAATGTGTCACCCAGTCTCCAGAACGATACCAACTCGGTTCACGCCGAAATCTCTTCGATCGGCGTAATACTGGACTCTCGTGATGTACACCAACTTCGTCGTCAGATTCGTGTTCCGGACTGGTACTACCAGCCGATGAAACTGGATTGGATATCCTGGCAGCCCCCTGATCAACGCTGTCGGGTACAACTGGAGAGACTTCGTGTCTTAAGCCACTTCTAGTCGATCCTGGACGAACAACAAGTATTTCAGTATCCGATTCAGATTCCGAGGACTCGGATGAAGTACTCGGCTCCTGTCGACTCTGTCGTATAGTCCTAACTGGAGGAGAAGACTTCGGCGAATGCTGCGGAACCGGTAGTGAAAGAAATGGGAGAAGCATATTTCTATGGAGGACCCTACTCCTCTTGCGGTTATCCTCCCTTCTAACCTCGAACACCGGAATACCCTTATTTGACAACAACATAGGGTTGCTTTTCCCACCGATCTGCAAGCTTATGCTTGCCCTTAAGGCCTACGTTTTTAACTAACACTCTGTCTCCAGGCTGCAAACCCGAGTCCCGAACCTTCAAATCGTACCGTTTTTTGTAACGTTTAGCGGACTTATTGGCCTCACTAGAGGCCAGCTTATAAGCATAATCTAACCTTCTCCTTAACTCTGCTGCATAAACAGATGGAGTCTGGTTACCGGATTCATTATTTGGATCTATACCTAGGTATGCATCTAAAGCTAACCTTGGATGGCGGCCAAACATAAGATAAAACGGGGAATGGTTCGTACTGTCATGCTTCGTTGCGTTGTAAGCATGAACTAATGGAGGAACATAAATCTTCCAGTCGGATTTTTGATCTTCTTCAAGGGTTCCCAACATATTTAACAAGGTTTGATTAAATCTTTCGCACATACCATTTCCTTCAGGGTGATATGGCGTTGTCCTGGTCTTCTCCACAGCGGCGATATTGCATAGCTCCTGGATAAGACGAGATTCAAAATTCCGGCCTTGGTCGCTGTGAAGCTTGCCAGGGAACCCATAGTGCACGAAGTAGTTGTCAAACAACGCTCTCGCGGTCGTCTTAGCCGTCTGATTCCGTGTAGGAACCGCCTGCGCGAACCACGTGAAGTGGTCGGTTATAATAAGAATACTATTATATCCACCCTTGCAAGTTTCCAGAGAAAGATAGTCAATACAAACCAACTCCATGGGCTCGGAGGTCTCAACACTCACCAGAAATGCAGTCTTGTTGGACGTTGGAGTTTTTCGACGAATGCATCGGTCACAGAACCTCACCTTTCGGTTAAGCATACGATACTACCTTTACGCATTAAGGAGGAATTCACCAATATATTAATGGGTGGTGTTAGCGGGTTATTGTCACATGAAGAATGAATGATGATGATTAACAAGAACAAACAAATTATCGACCACAACGAATAGCATTTATTTCACACAAATTACTGTAGCAATAACACATGCGACATGCGAAAGTTGGTGAATTGTTTCCCTACTTTTGAAAGGTAATTGTTTTGTTTATTTTTATGATGCTTGACCTATAATTTGATACCAAGCATTATTCGATGTTAGTCATTAGAGGATATCCACCGAGTGGCTTTATAATATCAAATTTATTAAGCGACAGTAGCAATTTTTATTTATTCCGAGCCTCTGGCGAAGAAAAAATTAATATTACTAGTCGAGTTTAATAAATTTAATATTATAAAGCAAAGCGCTGAATATTCTATTTATCCCATAAATCATTTCACAACAATTTTCGAAGGAAAAAGCACATTATGTAGAAAGTTTGGTTGCAACCCAATAGAAGTTGTGCGTATTAATACTAATAAATTTTAGGTCACGACAATCGGCTAGCTAAGCGATAATGGAGACACACGATTCGCAAGCCATCTTATGGATGGCGAAGTGTACGCAAATGGTGGCGAGCAAAACATTTCTCGACGATTCAGGGGAGACAATTCCCATCGGACTAATATGCTTTACCACAATCTCAGCCCAGTGTTTCACCTTTACACGTTGTGTGTTATACATGTGTGTGGCGACAGGGAGATGCCTGACGACTTTTTAATTGACTCTAATCAACATTATCTTTTACGTTTTTGCTTAGAAACAAATTGAACACAAAGCAAATAATTTTAGAATTGAATTAAATATATTTAGAAAATGTAATTCAAATTCAAATGAAATGACATGACTTAAAACAAAATAAAAAGAAATCAGTTGGAAATTAAAATGAAATGAACTGAAATGAAAACAAAGTAAAACGAAAAAAATAAGCAATTAAAATAAAGTGAAATAATAACAAATATGAAACAAAAACCTTCTATATGTTGGTACGTTAGGTTCACAAATGTTTGGCTTGCGTCTCTAAGAGTAGTTTATAAGTCTTCCTACGAGATTTATCTATCTTCCTGACGCATTTTAATATGTATAAAATGGGGCCTCCACATACCCACCGACCTGGCACCGTTTTGTCCATAACAAAAACACAAAACAGGGTAGGTGTTGCGATGGTTATGGGTTAATAGAGACTTCTCGTGAACCACTGGGTTGTCCCTCTTCCGCCATACGGTCGGCAGCCTTTGGGTATGCTGTGCGCCCGCATCCAAGTCTCGCTAATGAATGTCCCAGTCCAATCCAATAATCTCTTAAAGTACTGCCTGTTCTTTAGCATTGAAAGCATAGGAAGATTTCTGTCCTATATTACGATATATTCTTTACCACGCGACTCTTCCAAAATGAACCTATTCCAAATACCATTTGGACGCGGTAGATAGGTCTGCTCCATAGTAAATGGCTATAAGTGAGAATTACTCGAGACATTTGACTTTCAATAGATTATTCACTCCATTATCTGTTTTTCACTTAGTTGTGCGACTCGAGAGGCTTACAAATGCAGATTGTTTCGCATGATTCTTTTCGTTTCTCTGAGAATCTGTACATCCGAGGGTACGGAAGCGCCTGGGGGGCATGACGAGAAATATTGTTTTCGAAATGTTGAGATATCGAAATTTCGAGATAGTATGCTGTGTCGAAATTTCGAGATACTGGGTCGAACTTTCGAGATACTAACTCGAAATTTCGATATACTAAGTCGACATTTCGAATTTCGAGTTACTGAGTCGAAATTTCGAGTTATTAAGTCGAAATTTCGAGATACTAAGTCGAAATGTTGGCTTAGTTATCTAGAAATTTCGACTTAGTATCTGGCAATTTCGACTTACTATGTCGACATTTCGAAAAAATATTTCTCGTCATGGCCCTAGACGTTTCCGTATAGACACTTTCGTGGGCTTTGAAAATGAAAGGAAAGTCTCGTCTCTAAAGAATAGATACCAAACTTTTATCCGAACTTTTGGTGTGTTTTTTTCTCTCTTTTCAATGTACATGTAATCATTTCATCCCATTTCATCCCAGGAATAATATCTAGTGGACTGATAGGAGTTCGGATCTCTTGTGACTACGATTTATACATGTAGATGCTTTGTTATTGGGAGGTTTACACTGTTTACGAATGCCAAAAAACAAACATTTGACTTTTTTCCTGCAACAGACAAACTCTAACCTTCGCCTCGTAATATCAAAACTATCCACCTCATTGTAGACGATATCGGAAATTCATAAAACTGTCTGGGTCAAGAAGATATATCATGTTTGGAATATATACGTCCCACAGTACCTTGGTGCCTCACCAAGCAGTGACCGAGCTACAGCTTGATCAGTGGCGGTACTGCATGTCTGCATACGACAAAATATTTTTCGTTAGGCTCATTAAACTTAATTGTTCGTATATCATCATCTGCCCTCCAGGAAAGTAGGAAGCGCGGGCGCATTTTATTTTTATATATTTTATTTCTATTTTTAGTTGGGCACACGGTATTCTATCAAAAATTATGCTTTGGAACAAGCTGACAGTTGAACTGTTTATCCTGTTTGCAGAATAAAAAACAAATGTGATTGTTCTGTAATAATTTTTGAAGCATAAAAATTAGCATAAATTATTTCTCTGGTGAAACGGGAGCAGTGGATAGTATTGATGCTTGCCGGACAGTGTTGGGCACTGCATACGAAAACAATCAGTCGAATTTCCGAGGCGAAGGCAAACTGGGGCGGACAAAGATGATCAACTAATTCTTAATTTTAATGAGCCTTTAAAACTGACATATTCACAACATGTGCAAGATTAATGTCTCAACTTGGGAACACAGAATTCATCGCCCTGCCATATTCAACTTATCCATTTATGGAACGATGGTCGAACTTGGCAATGAAAATCTACGATTTTGTGGGAACTGTATTGTTGATTTGTCACCAAATAATTAAAAACAAACTATTCTTCCGTAGTATCGCCAGTATCGCAACTAATTGTTTGTTAGCCCGTTGTTCCTTATATCGGGCGACGGCTGTGAATATATTACTAATCATGATGTCTTGTCCATATCGTTACAGTCCATGGACTGCATATCTCGCGCATGAAACTAGCTTGTGTTTATAATTTCAGTTTGTTTCATACCTGCTTACACAGTCAAATTACCATTACCTTTTTATGGTGATGATGCCTGTTCATCACCCTTTAAAGATGATGAGAAAGGGTGATGGCCAACGTCGTCACCCTTTTAAGGCGATGGCCCCGGTCGTCACCCTTTTAGAGTGATAGCCGTCACCCTTTTAAGGTGATAGCCATTATCCTTTAAGGTTATAGTGGGAAAGGGTGATGGCTCTAACTCAACACCTTTTTGGGGTGATGCTGTCATCATCATTTTTCTGGTTGTGTTGGAGTTATCCTACGTTTATCCTACGTTTACCGAAAGTCGCCAGATGTATCCTACAAACACTAAATTTATGGAATAAGAGATATCAATTGAGAATGAATAATGAATATAGAATATCCCTCCAAACTATCAACAACACCTAAAATTTCACCTAATTTTCAGCCTGCTTACATTTTGGATTTGAGGTGTTCTTGTACTTTTAGAAGGTATAATTGGTATAAATTGTTTTTACCATCCAAGATAATTACCTCAAATTTGCTTGTGGTGATAGCTTACATTCGTATTGATACTCTATATTTAACATATAATTATTTTGAATTCTTCAATATTTGAGCGAATTCAAAACCAGGCAGTGTCGTATATTTCATTTCGAGCTAATTCACATGATACCATTTAGGTTTGTTTTGACATAAGAGACGCCCATGTCTATCCGTTACTGTAACATGTATTCGTCAAGCGAAAGAATCCATATTTTTTTCAGTAGAATTAATATACAATTGCAGGCGTGAATAGAATGACCGACTAGATGCTTGTATTGTCAACCATTCAGAAGCTTTAAATCTTTGCTTCAGAAATATCCACACCATATTTGTACCCGAGAATGTAAAAATATATGTTCTCTCGTTGGACGCTGTAATAGGCAGACCTGAGCCCCATGAGGACAGAGGCACACACAGTGTCACAGTGTTATAGTTATGCTTGGTCACAGATAACATTAGGTTTCTCGAAATATACACTGGTATCTCTATTCGTCTTCGTCTTGTGGAATAGACGCTGTTGATATTCATTTTCAAAGGCAAACTGACCATAGTGATCAGATAAGCACTGTTGGAATTCGTTGCAGTTGACCGTTAGTCAGATCGTGTGATTTGAACTTCATTCTCCATCTTCAAATTGAGGATTTCAACACTTAAACTACAGTACAGTAATCTATACACATACTGTTTATCGGAAAATAGCTAAATATCGCTGAATATATTCTGAATATTCAAAGTAACAAACATGAGCAATTACATATGGTATATACCGTTAGTCGTTTTATTATTTTTTTTAATAAATTGAGGATAAAATTATCAACACCATTAAGTAAACCCATCACGAAGGACATTGATTCGGCTAATTGGAAATATCTTTAGAAGCTGAATGCTCCCCCAAAAAATTAAAAGGCGGGAAAGGAACTGGGCATGGCTAAACCCTGTGCCATAGCTAAATCTTTGCTATTTTCCCCAGTCCGGGAAACTTTGCAGGTAAACGATATATCTTAGCGAAGTCATTTAAGCCGTACGACGTCGGACATTACAGGTCAGTTTTTCTAGGTTTCTTGCATTAACCAGGTTACCACATGTTAATGCGTTCACTCCATCAGACGTCCATGATGCTGACCCATTAACCCTCCCTGGCCTGGGGGGTGCACTTCTGCCCCTCCCCCTGTTGGTTTTTACCTCCGTCGATCAGACGAAGGTCTAGGAGGGCAACGTAATTGTCATATGGGGAACCCACGATTCATAGGATTTCCAATAGGGATTGTCATGATTCCCGACGAAATTTTGAGGCACTTTTCTTGGACAAAATTGAAATAATGGGGTTCCCCATTGCAATGCATTGCAGTGAGCCTTGATTCTGTTATCGGGTTCCACCTCCCATCCACCGGGAGATTTAACATGGCGGCCCTCCAGCTTGTAGAGACGGACGATGCGATTTTTTGCCGTTTTTCTGGTAAGTTTATTGTCGCCATTTGATGTCATTACAACTCAATGATTCATAGTACACCACCCGTCATTTCTATATATCATAAAGTATTTGTCGGCTGATGACTTATGTCGAAGCCAACCAAATAGTCTAAGTTGTTGTTGTTGCATATCAAACTGACTGACTGACTGGAAGAAAACATCACAATCGACGATGCCCTGATTTTACTGATACTTGTTTTCTTTCAGTTGATGATATCCACCAGCCTGGTTGTTTAAAAACAGTTATTCTAAATTTTGTTGATAAATTATATTTCCGGGGGGGGGGAGGGGGGGACTATTTATCTTGGCATTTGGCAGTTGAATAATGGTTTGACTTTGCAGAAGCACCAAATTGATCTACCTTCGTGAGTCTGGAAACTTATTTAATAAAGTTGATAAATAATATACACATACTTTTCTTTTCATTTATCCTAACAGTTTAGTGACATCCACATTGTGTGCTGTGACACTTGTTGATGAAGAATAATTTGCTTGTTAAAACATGATAATATTATGAAAACTTATTCTGAATTGTAGCTGAAACAAAGGAGTGTCTACATTCCACATGTAGGCCAACATTATTGAGATTTTTGACTGATAGCATGGGTGGAACCTTTGCCATTTTTTTTATAGTTTATAGTTTTAAGCCCTGGACATACCACTGGGTATTTATTTGCCATACGATCACATTTCACATGCTTTGTTCAGCCCCGTGATCTGGAACCAAACAGACAGTATCACTAGATGAAATAAGGAGATCATGATATGCATTTCAGGTTTTACCGATGCCAAATGACTTGAACAGAAGACAATTTAGACAAAAAAAATCAATAAATATATCAATAAATAATAAATTACATACAAAATTGTCTTGTCTTTGCAAGGGGGACATCAGACACACTGACAACACAGACCATTCATTCCAATTTCGCCTTCCATTGGGGAGGCAGAAATATTCCTCAAACGCAGTATACATATTCTCTTTTGTGATCTAATTTTCGTTTGTCAAAATATTGCTCCATAGAGAAGTTACTGATATAAACAACCCTGTTCTAGATTATGATACACTGGATTATTATCATGCTCATGCCACTAACATGAACTCCAACATGAAAGATCCATCATCGTTCTTCAGAATTCATATTATTGGATTAAGTTCTCATAGTACTCAGTTCTCATTTCATACTTTTGCAAATTCTTGTAACATGGTCAGCTTCCAGTTCTATTAAGTACACGTATGAAAGGTGCGAACTGGTATCATGGATTTCATCTTGTTGATAATGACGAAAGAATGAAATATAATGAAGGCCATAAACATTTTCAATAAAGTGAGTTTTGATATTAAATATGTATACAATTGATTCCAACTTGCAGGGTTAGCACTTCTGACATCAGATGCAACAGAACTGTTACACAATGGATGTACCGGTTGAAATGGAAAAACCAAAACAGACTATTGATTGGTTCAGCTGTGTCAGAAAGGTGTGGAATGACAGAGGTGGTGAAAATCAGAGTCAGTGATTGGCCACCCCCGCCCCCCCCCCCCCACACACACACATTGGATATCAGCTGATTCCTCAGGAAATAAACATTACGCATGTAATGACCACCGGCAGAGTGATACACGTGTCAATCGGTCAGACATTTTCAAGGATGCCCAGTTCTAACTTAAAACAACCATGCCGGACTTCATTCCTTCTCTCAGAATAATTGGATCTAACTTTTACAAAACCTGCAGCTCCCAATAGCTCCTGGATCTAGACCACATAAATGAAGGGATCTAGTTTATCGATGCTATGGCAAAAATATCATGTAGAATGGGATTGTGTGGATAATATCAGATTCATGAAAGTTGAAGTCCTGCAGCATGCTCCACAAATATCATCAAAGGTCATAAAACTTTCTGGTCTGCTTCTAGAAACAAAGACTTCATTTCATGAGTAGAGGTAAAAACCGAACATATTTTGATTATTTTATTCAAATTTCAATTCCACTTCTGGTATATGTACATGTATAAAATACATACAGAATGAACTGCATACAGACTAACACAAAGAACAGGTATATGTATCTCATTACATTCTTAACCAAAGATCAATACCTGGGTGATATTACAACAATACCATGGTGTTATATATTGTTATGATTGGCTTAACTTTAGCTGCTGAAGATATTTCTAATTTGAGGGTAATGGGCAATCATACTAAATTTATTTTCATAACTTCATTTATTTTCACAATAAGTAACATAATCGAGATTAGCAAGTGAAGTTTTAAAACATAATATAATACGCATCATGGGTCTCCTTCAGTTTAGTGTAGACATATATACCCTTGAATATTTGTTACCATGATTCATTCTCATCAGCCATCACCATTCAATATGAATGTGATACATGTACAAGTCCATGGTAATTGATACATTATGGTGAAGGTGAACTGTAACACCAGTATACAAAATTATTCCGAGCTCATTGAATCATCGCATGATGTTGAGACAGATCAGAACGGAGTGTCGGTAAAATCAGATGTGTTTTGTAGAGGATTCTGTCAATGAGGATGCTATACTGTACACATACAAAATATGAAGTGTTGATGTGTAGGGCCTATAGCATAAAATCACAAGCAAGTTGGTAAAAGTAGACACACAGGGTCTCATTTCTGCCGCTAACGTGTTGATTTGGGTGGGGTCGTCCTCTCATAGGGAGGTGTGGGTGGGAAAGGGCCTAATGTCTCAAGCAGTATTCCAGGTTTTCCATCAATATACTCTATTATATACCCTAATATTTCAAGCACGTGAAATCAAAGAAATATTATTTGCGGGAAATGTGACTTCCACATCCCTAGCTGGACATGCTGGTGGGGAACCCTCAATCTCAGGTTAATAACCATTGGTGAAGTTATTGCGTCCAACAAAGCAAAATCGAGCTTGGCATCCGGCCCTATGTTATTCAGTGATGTACTATTTCCCTACTGACCCTGTTGCCTCGACGGAGGTCTTTGCGCTCATCCAGCGCTTGTTTGCTCCTTTCACCGGAACGGCAAAAAATTTAGAGCTGAAACTCAGTGACTTTTTAGACTATCATATTGGAGTCATTTTGAGCCTACTTACAAGACCCGCCGAGCGGAGGATCATGGGCAAATTCAAAATGGCGGCTATGTGGGGTACCAGAAAAGTGATGTTTCCGTCATAATTCCTCAAAAGTTTTGCTGGAAAATCCTGGTGGGTAAGAGTGGGTAAAACCTACTTTATTTCATGTCAGATTGTTATTTACTAATTTATCGTGCAGTTTTTTGCGAAGAGAAAACCAAAATATAAAATTCGAAAATTCTGATCGAAAAACCATCCAAAAATGCTCTCTTTGAAAATGACGTCACAGTGACATCATCATGGCGGCCATCTTGATTTTTTTTTACATTTTCTTATAGAGCTTGACCCAAAGATAAAGTGTGGTAAGTTTCAGCCCTCTAGCCTTTGCGATAGCGAAAATATATGGGGACACTTTCCGCCCCCTCCCCCCACAGGCCGCGGTACACCCCAAATTCCCCAGGTCAGATAGGGTTAACAGCAGATGAGTTGTTAGAGCTGATCTTTCGTCACAGCTCCCAAGCTAGCGTTTCCAATTAAGCCGGTACTAGGGCCCGTGTGGATATTTCAAAGTCTCAACGTGAACAGCTGCAATAAAAACCCGGCTGAGATACTATGGCTACGTCCGAGAATCCAACGTATCCTCGGGTCGATGAATACTTTCCTGTGGAGTCATATGGTGGCGTTTTAGTCACCATATGCCGTCAATTATTTTCACCTCTTGCATATCGCTACAATTGAAATTTAAATTTACTCGACTGCTTTTGTCACCTGCATATGGTATTGGCGTCAGATCCGACATTCCATATTCAGCCTTCCTTCACAAATAGTTTCCGAGTCAATAATCGAAAGACCATTTTACTATGAGAGCTGGCATTAAGACCAAGTGCATTTTTTTATTATAGACTCGGGGTTTCTGTTTTGATCTCGAATCTATCACTTGTACATGTTGAGGTGATTTTTTCGCGGGCATAGGTGAAACTATTAACCAAGGTCAATAATGGACTAACAAACGACAGGTGAGGTTCACGAGG
Organism: Hanleya hanleyi; assembly: GCA_036873755.1. Taxonomy (NCBI): domain Eukaryota; kingdom Metazoa; phylum Mollusca; class Polyplacophora; order Lepidopleurida; family Hanleyidae; genus Hanleya; species Hanleya hanleyi. The sequence goes on from JAVTVY010007921.1 coordinate 14,383, forward strand.
ATACCTCCGTTCAAATAAGTTGCACCTCATTCGTTTCGTTGAAGGAATCTGACCTTTGAAAAGTGGAACCTAACATCTATGGATCATGTTAATCACATATCTTTATCATGTATGTGCATATATTGTATTGGCGATAAAACAAATCATAGAAAGCATCAACAGTATTCTTAGCACGTAGCGAAGCGCTTGCAATCTAGTGTAATTCTATGAAAATATAATAAATTAGGGAATATGTTAGTTCCAAAATTTGAAGAAAAAAAATTGTCAGTGCACTCCGAGATGAAAATTACAGCGCAATTTTTTTTGTGTGTGGAATTTCAGTTTTTTTTCTCTTTTTTTTTATAGAGTGTTTGTTTAGCTGTCTTTACTTTGTTTACCGTTATGAAAGTTACATTCCTATTTTTAAATATTTAGTCTTTGAACGTCTTTTAAGTTAAAGTAGTAATCAGCAGTATAGACTAAGCTCATCGACAGTTATTTTCAGCGTGCATGAACTATATTTATGTACATGTTATATTTTTCAGGTCTGTTAATCTGTGATGATCTACAGTAGATCTGCAGTTCAACAAACCTAGTGTTTCATAGTAAATTCCGTCTCTGTTAATCTGTGATGATCTACAGTAGATCTGCAGTTCAACAAACCTAGTGTTTCATAGTAAATTCCGCTCTGTTAATCTGTGATGATCTACAGTAGATCTGCAGTTCAACAAACCTAGTGTTTCATAGTAAATTCCGCTCTGTTAATCTGTGATGATCTACAGTAGATCTGCAGTTCAACAAACCTAGTGTTTCATAGTAAATTCCGTCTCTGTTAATCTGTGATGATCTACAGTAGATCTGCAGTTCAACAAACCTAGTGTTTCATAGTAAATTCCGTCTCTGTTAATCTGTGATGATCTACAGTAGATCTGCAGTTCAACAAACCTAGTGTTTCATAGTAAATTCCGCTCTGTTAATCTGTGATGATCTACAGTAGATCTGCAGTTCAACAAACCTAGTGTTTCATAGTAAATTCCGTCTCTGTTAATCTGTGATGATCTACAGTAGATCTGCAGTTCAACAAACCTAGTGTTTCATAGTAAATTCCGTCTCTGTTAATCTGTGATGATCTACAGTAGATCTGCAGTTCAACAAACCTAGTGTTTCATAGTAAATTCCGCTCTGTTAATCTGTGATGATCTACAGTAGATCTGCAGTTCAACAAACCTAGTGTTTCATAGTAAATTCCGCTCTGTTAATCTGTGATGATCTACAGTAGATCTGCAGTTCAACAAACCTAGTGTTTCATAGTAAATTCCGTCTCTGTTAATCTGTGATGATCTACAGTAGATCTGCAGTTCAACAAACCTAGTGTTTCATAGTAAATTCCGCTCTGTTAAAAAAATCTAGCTTGTAGCACATTTATATTTAACACAAGTGGTTAACGGTAAATACATTTCACTCGTTAACTTGAAAGGCAGCTTGCTCATTGTAACCACTGATACTAAACGTTATATTATTGATCCACCGATCGTGACCTTTCTGTACATTACTGGTTTGCATGTATCATTTTAACATATGTTAAATATGAGTAGCTATGAGCATGGCGTGCAAGATCTATGACGCTACGTTTTGAAATTTGTGTCTAATTGCGCTTAACTTGGGGCTAGGGCCGTATGAACCCAGAGAAATAAAGATCCCCATGGTGCTCATATGAACAGTCTCAATCATAGCGTGCCTGAGATACATCATTCTCCAGATGACGACTTTATCATCAGGTCCAGCGGAGTTTTGGTCCAAGGGGCCCTTCATGCTTAAATGTCGTGGCCTGAGGGGGGGGGGGAAATGAACTCCCCCTAATTATTTTTCTTACCTCCGGAGCTAGGGAGCTGAAACCTACCACACTGTGTCCTGGGGTCAAGCTCTACCAGAAAATGTAAAAAAAATCCAAGATGGCCGCATTGATGACGTCACAGTGACGTCATTTTAAAAAAAGACATTTTTCAGTCAGATTTTCCGAATTTTTTATTTATGCAATTTCTCCCCCTAAACAGCATGACAAATTAGTAAAAATTAACGGATGTGAAATAAAATAGTTTTTGCCCACATTTAATCGCAGAGAAGTAGAAATTTTGAAGAAATATGACAAAAACATAACTTTTCTGGGACCCCACATGGCCGCCATCTTGAATTTATCCATGATCCTCTCCTCGTGGGGAGGGGGTCATGCAAATAGGCTCAAAATGACCCCAATATAATAAACTATTAAGTCAGGGAATTTCAGCTCTCTATTTTTTGTCGTTCCGGAGATATTCGCCCCCCCCCCCCCCCAGGCCAGGTAGGGTTAATGTACAGGGTGGAAATCTTCATGAAATGACACAGATTCAATGGTATTCTATTTTAACACAATATAGAACTATACAGCTTATGTGTACGATGGTATCTCTCTGTTGATTTGGGACGAATGACAATATAGACACAATGAAGGTTTCGATTGGATCTCAGTAACGTGAAATTACAGTTGACACAGGTATGTGGTTGTCGATAGAGTTTATGAAGACTTGATAGGGATACCACCGTCATATATCTATCTCCAAGGGCATAGGTAAGTATTATCGTATTGGAGCTTAACTACATGTACTTTGAGTTCGAATTAAAACCAATATTATATGGATATATCCTTATGAATATCGGAAATGTATATGGGACACTTTTCCACTCCCCCCTTGTCTGCATCAAGCACCAAGAAGTGAAACATATGGTGATAAATGAAGATGAAAATGAAGACAATTCTTTTCTTTGTTTCATCATTGCATTAAAAGGGCTTCGAATCTTGTCACATTTGGTTGCTTCGCATATGCCCGGGAGCTAAGCATCACGGAAGAATGCAAAATTCAATCAAAGTCATTAAAACATTCCGGTAAAATTGGATAATATAACCATCGTTTAGTGTGTGAACTTTTTATAAACATTTCTTTCTTCACCGGGGTAATATTTTGAAGATTGTCAATGATGATTGTGAAGATTGCTTTTACCTTAGTGGTCGTCGTTCTTACCCACGGCCTTGTTCTGGAAGCGTTGACACTTCAAGGTGTGTACGCTTCTGTTGCTGATGGGTATTACATCAACCTAGAAGAGGTTGTTGAGTTACCGCACACCACTCCTCGAGGATACGGAGATTTTAACTACCCTCCTTACCAAAAGCTTCTAATATACCGTACGAAGACAGATCGTTTTTGTGTATCAAACACCAATTCTATGATGAATCGTACACTTCATCCCAGATAGATAATTATTTATGTGTTTGTTTTGATATGGGTATTTTATTTTGCGAGAGAATGGCTCGGTGTGTTGATGGTGCTAATATAATGCCCGGCGCAAATCTTCTCGATTCAGTCATAAACAATAAAAATTGTACCCGATCGCAAGGAATTGGCGTTAAAATTTTGTTCACGACTTTGCCGCCAGCGATTGATTAAGACATATCAAAATGATTTGAATTCTCGCGATTTTGATCAACTGTCAGCTCATTATCATAACTTATCGAAGTCACAGTTCTTAGAATGTAGTCATATCACCATGTTCTATTGTATTTCTTCAATTCTCACGACGACTTTGCGAAGGTGTGCAGCAAACGCTTTCTATGGATAAAGTCGGGAGTAGTTATCAGATCCCATTCGAATACGTGTGTGTCGCCATTAACGGACTGCTTAACACTAAGAAAACGACAAATATGTATGCACGAGCTTTTAAAATCACATTATTACAGAAATATGATTTTATAGTTTATAATAGATCTGGCTCTATACAAAAACGACATCTTCGCTTAAGAAAATATAATATGAATACATGCTATGAGATAATGTAATCAAAACGGGTGTGTAAATCGAGGAACACATGGTCATCCATTCAAGCAATATAGCATTATGTTCAACCAATCCAATCAAAACTATTAGATCATTCTGGCAATACATAGTTTGAAATATTTTTTATATTATCTTTCCATCAAACGGGTTCCCTTGGTCTAGTTCAGTGTGTATGTATTTTCATATATTTTTGTTTTGTTTTTTTATTTTCGACCATTTTTAGCGTAAATATCGGCCTTCTCCCAGTCTTTCTATCTGTTCAGCCATGTGAAAACAATATCTGTTGACCGCGGCCAATTTCACATCACACCTCACTCATGATTATAAAACTAATGCAGATCTGTGCCTACAAGAAATGGAAGAATGCTTATCTCACCAATGGCTATCTCTGCCAGTCTGTCCATGCAACCATGCGAACATATTATATGTTGAGGAACATGGTTCGCGCCGCTCATATTCACATCGCATATGCATCGGGTCATGTTTCATCGGCGCACTCCTTCCCACATGAACTGCCCTCTTTCTCTATTACTGATGACTATTTGGTGAGCAAGTAAAGACGGAGAGCATCCCGCCCTCCTCAGTGGCGTCCCTATACCAGTCCGTACATCATATCACGTACTGAGGACTACGGTTTAAGTTTATAAAAGTTACACCAAACACGTTTTAGATCATGGTTCAGAACATCAACATGATCTTCACAGAAACAGAAATAAATCTAGTATTGTATCCTGTTGCATCCCAGGGTCATATTGACAGTGTCTCGCGACGATTTCAATCCACGTCACAGAACATTGTTGCAGAAACTTATAAAACAGGGATGTACCATCAAGCGACTCCAATCAAAGTTTCTCAAATTTGGCGATACATATCGCATGCTGATAGCAAAATACGAGCGTTACGTTTCGTAACTTGTGTCTAATTCCGCTTACAGCTAGGGGCCGTATGAACCCGTGTACTTAAAGATCCCCATGGTGCTCATATGAACACCCGCAATCGAAGCGTGACTGAGATACATCATTCTCCAGATCATGACTATACAACGAATATTATAGATTAAAAATACTGATCAGCGAAACGGATTTGATATTTTTGGAACATCTTGATGTATTGACGATATTATTGAAAACTGTTGACTGCTTTCGCTTACAGGAAACTGGCCTATGTTTATGCATACTATGATTGTCTTTTTTGAATTTGGTGCTAATATTGTTATATGGAATATGGAATAGGTCTTTGGATTATAGACTACGGCTGAATTATGAATGACGGCCCAGACGCTCGTATTGTAATTACATACATTGCCAGTAGACTTATCCAGGGTACCTGCGTTGCTTGAATAGACTAGTTTGTGAAAAAGTTAGTATAAATGCGATTTTATTGTTTAACATTTGAGAGAAAAACACAATATTGGATAGGAAGATATGAACTAATATTAATTGTGTTATATAAATGATACATTTTCAGAATGGGAAGAGGATTTGAAAGAATATTTCAAGGAATATGCCGATTTGTGGCTGACAGAGAAATGGAATATCTAGTGACGAACCTATTTGCAAGTGATTTCATACGCCTAAGTCCGGGAAGTGATGTAGTTAGAGATGTTGCAGATAGGTTTGCTTGAAATCGGCGGTTCCACTGATCAACTTGATGTAATGCAAAAAAATGGAATTTCGAATAGAATAAACACAGATATGTTGTGGTCCAATATTTCAACACAGTTTTAAGTCATCGCCTCGAATAAATAAAATAGGTTGCCCCCGTTCAAGCTTGGACACATTCCAAAACGCCCAGGCCAGATAGAGTTGACGTTCATTGACGGAGTTACAATGATTTCACAATCACGAGCAATATTTCTTTGTATCTTTTCTAACTTTCAAGAAAGTCCTTCTGCCGAACTTTTGGATTTCCCACTGTGTATTTAGTGTTATTACGTGCGGCACGCAGGTCTACGTGAGGCTCGCGTTGTTTTTGTTCTTGTGACTTTTTGAAATGCGCATGCGTTCAGATAGTGTGATCTCTGCCACACTTTTCTTCTCAACCTCCGATCTCACATGACAACCCTGTCTCCAGGCGCGTTTGAATTCATTAGCAACTATATTCGGTGGCATGAATTATTGCTTCGTTGATTTGTGTTCAGACTTCAGTTTTACTACGTCAGTCGCTTAAAATCTGTCGATCGACACATCATCATTGGCTTCAGATATTACCATTTTCACTGAACAGATGGGTTTCACTTTGAGATCCTTGAATTGCTTATATACCAAGGAAGATGAGCCGCAACCTTGTCAGTGGTTCAGCTAATTTGCATACAGTCATTGGCGACTGTCTTAGTAAGTAGAAAAATAAGTTCACTACTTCTAGTAATCATTTTATCTACCCAATCTAGATAATTCACAAATTGGCGAAGAAGTAGACAAGTAACGCATTGTCATTATGATTATGATTAACATCGGATAATATTAGTATCAAATTATAGATCATGCATCATAAAAACGAAACAATTACGTTTCAGAATTAAGGAAACAAGTCACCAACTTTCGCCGAATAAAGATGTTTAACTTATAGAAATGACAATTTGGTATGATGTTTAACTTTACCCCCAAGCAATTCGAATATATGAAAATATGTTTTGAAAGGAAGAATAATTTAACCCTCTGTGGGAATCGAAACAATGACCCTCCAATCCCTGGAGTTGCACTTACTGTCTTAGCTATACCGACTCATTAATGATACTCAAAACTGACTTTATGCGCAACTGGTTCTAAATACAGAAATGACTATTTAGTATTTGAGTTAGACAACCCTGTGAGCGAACAATACATCATAGTTGTGCAGTTATATTGTGCACTTTCGGTTACACGCATGAAATTTGGCGCATATCTATTTTGAACGATCCTCTTGCGGAACACTCTATCCTCATTCTCGCAAGCCAGGGCCTTGCGTCGCTGGTATTGATGTTCCCGTCCCCTTCAGCACTCAAACGCCTTTTAGATTAGCAAAAATCTCTTCCGTAAATTCAATACTTATGTGTATCAGCAGACAATGGGCAGAAACATATTGCATTTGACATCATTCTCTCAAGTCAGAGCCCATTTCTACTAGAATTGATTGGTTCTACACTTAACAATTTACGTTACTTTGTCAATTAGTTTTAAGAATGGAATCACGTCATATATTAGTAGATACCAACAAGTGATCTATTTGGCCTCGTTGTCAAATCTCGAATATCAAGACTGTCACAGGCCTCAATTTGAATAGTAAAAAGTGTCATTATGCCTCTTGTACAGTTCGATAAATCCTTCAACCCCATTCAGCAGTTACACAGATCAAAGCGATAGACCGGATACTAAATTCATTGAAAATTAACTTTGAAGGAAATATAAATTTTCCATTTTGCTCGGCAAAGTAAGCGAGAAGGGAGACTGAAGAGCGTATGTTTTCGCACTATGACTAAATCCTTGAAATTTATTTGAATTTTCAAATATTTGAAAGCCTTTTTGATTTGCATAAATCAACGGCTGAACCGAATGTTTTGAAACTTGACAGACACGATACTTGTACCAAGACATTGCCAAAGCGATGTGAGTTCGTCTGTCAATTCAGTATAGACGACACGGACCAGTCAAAATCGTTGTATTTTGAACGGGGAAGGTGAGTATATATGGCATCAGACCTATAACGCAATTCCTACAATTGTGGGTTAGTAGTTGGAAATTACTTCCCTTGGCATGAAAACGCTGGCAGATGGCGCTTTTTCTACAATTACCAATACCTCGCCTGATATGCCTTTCACTGTATTATTGCCACTGCCGCAGGTTTTGACCACAATGTAGTCATTTCTCACTTGTATTTGAAAGGAGTTTCCACGTTCTGTATCACTTTTTCGCCAGGATTTCAACTAATCAATACAGCCATCCGATCGAAGTTGCAGCGGACGCCAGTTTTCATCTGGTTTTAATGCGTCATTCTGCTGTTTTCGGACAATTAGCTTCATTCGCTTCATTAGCTATAAGTATTTTTGGAAAATCATTATGTCTTGTCGGCATCATTGAAACTGTTGGTCGCTTCTCTCTTGCAGGAAACTAGCCTATATTTATGTATACTATGATTGTCTTTTTGGCTACTCGTGCATTCAGCTATGAGAGCTGTGTCTGAGGTACATCATTTTTAGATGACGACTCTATAACGAATATTATGGATTAAGAATACTGATCAGCGATACGGATTTGATATTTTGGAACATCATGATGTCTTGCCGGCATCATTGAAAATTGTTGACCGCTTCTCTCTTGCAGGAAACAAGCCTATGTTTATGTATACTTTTGTCCTTTTGAATTTGGTGCTAATACTGTTATATGGAATATGGAATGAATCTTCGGATTATGGACGCGGATATTCTTTAATGGACGACGGCTGAATTATGAATGACTGGCCAGACGCTTGTAATTTTAATCATACTCACGTGCAACCTGCTAATTACCCAACCGGGAGGGGGGATGATTTCGCGTAAGTTTCGGCAGACATGGGGTAGAGGGAATAGGGCTGGGGGAGGGGTTGACATTAATGGGTCCTGTTGGATAAAGCGAGTTATCTAAATGTATTCATATTTTCTAGCCACCGTTGCAGTGTATGAGTACTTGTATGATCTGGGCTACAAGTCAGTGGCGTGGGATGAATCGCATGACGTTCTTCCCACCGGGAATGACGGTGTGGTGGGTTGGACAAAGTACACCTTCACTAACAACAATGCAACTTTCCCACCTCAGATTGGAAAGTAAGAACAATTATATGCCTGTTAGGCCGCTACAGGGGCCGCCCAACTTTGTGACCGAAACGCATTTATTCAAAAGGTACGAATTGCAACACATAAGGGAAGACGGAAGATGGTTCCAACATACTGACAGAACCACATGACTTTACAGTATAGCACATACCAAGAATCTAACGATTAGTGATATGTGTTGTATCTCAGGTCATGTGAAGTCATGTGACGCAGTCAGTATGTCGGCACCTCTTCCCACTTCCCTTATATGTGTTGTAATTTTTCCCTGTATATGGTGAGATTCTGCTGGTGGACGTTTCGTCCCCGAGGCCCGCCCCCTGTACAGACCTTTTGGTCTTTGATATATGTTGGCACTTGTGGGAAGTTGATGCTGGGTCGACATCGGGCCTTACAGACTAGTCTTTTGTGTTAAATGCCGTCATTTACATCTGACGACGATACAGCTCACCAATCTCAATGTACGAGTTGTCACAGCGAAACAGCTCACCAATTACCAGTATACGAGTTGTCAGAGCATTTCCATCATAGCTCTCTAGATTTGTTTCTAATACCGCTTATGCCGGTGCTAGGGGCCGTGTGGTCATATCATCCAAGTTGCCACATGAACAGGTACAATAAAAGCGTACCTGAGATACAACACATATCACGAATTGTTAGATTCTTGGTATGTGCATTAGAATAGGTTAACCAGAGGACTATACTGTGAAGTCATGTGACGCAGTCAGTATGTCGGCACCTCTTCCCACTTCCCTTATATGTGTTGTAATTTATTGTATCTGTTCATGCGGCAACTTAGATGATATGACCACACGGCCCTTGGCACTGGCATAAGCGGCATTAGATACAAATCTAGAAGGCTATGATGGAAATGCTCTGATAACTTGTATATTGGTAATTGTTGAGCTGTGTCGCTGTGAGAACTCGTACACTTGGGATTGTTGTTGCCTACATGTACACCGCATATCCTCAGCACCCTGTACTGAAGTTGGTCAATATCATCATTCTCCTTCCAAACCATTATTAACAGTAATCTGTCAGTGACCATCACTCAGAACAAAGGCGCTGAACTAGTACCGCTTCTCTGACTCTTTAGGTTCAATGTGTAAAGAAAGTGGCTAGCCAAGATCTGGAATCTTGAAAAGTGCCTTTGATTTTCGTCTTGATATGAACACTTTTTGAATAGTTTCAAACGTCTCAATGAAACTGATTCCGTTGTATATGATTTGGGACAGGGGATGAACCATCGGTCGGAAAATCCCTTCATCCACCAGCATTCAAACTTAGATCGATGACATTCTTTGAAATAGTTGGATTGTTTATTCTATATATTTTTTTTTGCTTTCAGAGCTGCCTATTATATCGTCAAAGAGGAAGGCAAACTTAAAGCAAAGCTGTCAATGACTAATTAAAGTGAGATTGAGTAGAGATGTGCCTATCCAGAAATGAAGCTGATAGCCTACTGGGGCGCACTTTTCCGGCTGCTATAGAATTTATCAAGCTGTGCATATTTATGAATAAAATAAAAGCTTCCATATGCAATATTAATGGCAATTCATTATGTTTCTTTCAAATATGATGATAATATTAGAACTTATTTTATCATTGTCATGCCAAAAAATACCGTTGACTGTATTTCCAAACTATAATACTGCTATCAGAATTATGCTCCAAGTTACTCACGATTTCCCACTATTTATAATTATGTATCGAAATTTGTATTTCGAAGGACTCTGCGAACACGAACCCGTGGCAGGTCGAACTCTATATTTTCCATTTCGGACATTCGTGCGTGGCTCGTCATCCTACCAAAACGGCGTTGCGAAAGACGAACTAGACATTTCGAAGGGCGCCCTTTACCGTAGATGTCTAGGACGATGTCGACCGTTTGTACCTCGACGTCACCTTTTTGAACCGCGGGGTCGCCGGGTTTTTTTCCCGGCTTGACCACTACCGTCGTGGACTGGTGGTGCTCTTCCTCAGTATTTTAATAGGCGTCGTGAGAATGGTTGAAATGGAATACTATGCCATCGACTCTGAGATCATGTACGAACTCTGAGTCCATGTACGAACTCTGAGTCCATGTACGAACTCTGAGTCCATGTGCGAACTCTGAGTCCATGTTCGAACTCTTTCCGTTCAGAGGAGTCTAGCTGATCAAACTTAACTTTAGTTTGGTTTGAACTGCCGGTCCATCGACCTACAGAAATATTTGAGGGATCCCCCGAAGTAGTAGCGTAAACCCTTTACAGCGCATATTTTGACGAGTGCGCAGGTGTTTCTGCGCAGATTTGTGGAGGAAGTGCGGCGGGTCGGGGGATTCCCCAGTGGGGGTTTCCCCATGACGAGAGTGCGCAGGTGTTTCTGCGCAGATTTGTGGAGGAAGTGTGGAGGGTCGGGGGATTCCCCAGTGGGGGTTTCCCCATGACGATCACGTGATCAAGGCATGTCTAGACTTGTTCTGGGTTGTACAGTTCTGCCATACGGAGACACAGCCGCCATCTTAAACCCACCACCCACCACCACCAGCCGCCATCTTTAACCCACCACCCACCACCACCAGCCGCCATCTTAAACCCACCACCCACCACCACAATCCGCCGCCATCTTAAACTCACCACCCACCACCACAATCCGCCATCTTAAACCCACCACCACAATCCGCCATCTTAAACCCACCACCCACCACCACAATCCGCCGCCATCTTAAACCCACCACCCACCACCACAATCCGCCATCTTAAACCCACCACCCACCACCACAATCCGCCGCCATCTTAAATCCACCACCCACCACCACAATCCGCCATCTTAAACCCACCACCCACCACCACAATCCGCCGCCATCTTAAACCCACCACCCACCACCACCAAGCCGCCATCTTAAACCCACCACCCACCACCACAATCCGCCGCCATCTTAAACCCACCACCCACCACCACCAGCCGCCATCTTAAACCCACCACCCACCACCACCCACCATCGGATTGTAGAAAAACGTATAAAAGCAGGCGATTTTTAGGGGTGTATTCATTGCACTACCCTGCGGAGCACTCTGACTCACCTGACCTGACCAGCATGCCTGCCCGCTTCACCTCTAGCCTGCTTCACTTCTAGCCAGCCAGCCAGCCTGCTTGCCTGCTTGTATGAGCTGTGGAGAACCTTTTACTTTTTTTCATTTTACCAGTGCAAATTCACCAGACTATTACACCGTAGCAGTTACTCACCAGCCTGAGCCCACAGTCATCCCAGCAAGTGAAGCTTCAAAACTACCGTGTTCGCCTCATTGATGAGATGCAGCTGACCAGTATCACTCAGTAACACCAATCAACACCGTACACGTATGTAATATAAATTATTTTTTAATAATATCTATGCTAGGAAATTACCCCCCCCCCCCTTCTCGAAATTTTTCAGCTTAGGTCTTCAGGAGAACAGTGAAAAAAGACATCACAGTTATTTCCCTATATTATGGAAACTTGTAGCGGCCAATTTATAGGTAGGCATTTATATATTGGCAGAATTTTCTCGTGTAACTGAACCATCCTTCACATGGATCAGCTGTTTTTATGTCAACAAAACAGCCCTATTTTTAGTTTCATTCGCGCGATTGCATGGACGTCCACTGCCGGTTTAGCATTAGATCTGCTCTGTTACAAGTAGGTTCCCCTGCCTCACCCTTCCCTTCCCTTCCCCGTCGTGATATAGCTGAGAAAATGTTGAAAGCGACGTTAAACCCTATTCACTCACTCACTCCTTTGGACCATTTATCAATGCAAATTTCACGTATTTTTCTCAAACAGCTCATGACATATAACGCTCCAGTAATTCTCCACATATGCAGTCAGTCCTCCAGGATATTTTTCCAGCAACTTGACAAGGAGCACGGAATGGGACACCGTACATTTGTTCTACGTTACACATTCCCGCTACATCATGAAATATCCGTACACCATCACTATATATGCCTACGATCTTACTATTTATAGAGTTTGTCGCTCAAAATCGCTCATTGACTTTATCAACAAGAATTACACCATGCCTCGCGCATGGCTCAGCTGAGATTACAGCGTAGTACTGCCAGCACCAACAACGAACTGGCAGACGACATGATCCAACAATTGACTAAACAGACAAGATCTCTCCTACCCGTACGTTTCAGTTTATCTCAAAGTGTTCACAATACATTCTAGAATAATATGATTCACGAATTTAAGAGTTTTGTGTGACAAAATGGCGTATAGAATGACAATTGGTACAATTCCCCGGATAATCGCACATTTCTAACCACAGCCCCATCTAGACGCTTTGATGCAAGGGAGACAACTCGGCCTATCCCAATTCCTCTCATTCGCGCATTTCTATCTTTTTTGCGTGTATAGGGTGGTGGTCATTTGTTTATGCATTTTACTCTGGGCTGTGAGATTGTAGAATACGATGGGAAAAGCTATGAAATGTTTTTTTAAGAACCGGGTAGGCTTGTATATAGATGCATATAGACCAATAGACACTCATATACTGGGATATTAGCCCAATGTATGTATAAATCCATACGGGGTGGACATGTTGGAGTCTAGGTGGAGTAGAGTGAGGTGTCATGTTGTAGCTCTCGGGGAAAATAAATAAATAATAATAATAAAAAAAATAAAAAAATCGGCGAGTAGTAGACAAAGGGAAAACTGGGAAGTACTCACCATGCCCCAGAATACTTCATATGCATATCACGGCCTTAAAGCTAGATGTAAGATGTAATCTACTTCACATTTTAGTAGTATAAAAAGCGCAAGTCCTATTGACCTTGCCCCTCCAAAGAAAATCGTGACCGATTCATTGTCAAAATCGGCTCTATTTTACAGGGGTATATACGATCAGGCGACGTGACCGATCGAGATCTCCCTTGGCGCGTGAGAATGTGAGAGGCGAACACGACTTTCCTGAGGATCCAGCTGTGCCTCCCGCTGACGCCTTGCCCGAAGACCACCCTGTGAGTGATATCTATCGGCGCCATTGGAGCACCATCCGACGATGTTTCCACCGTCATCGCCCTATTCAAGACTTGTATAATTTCCGGCTACAGGACCTCGCGTATCTTCCTAACTATGCCGAGAACATTTTCAGAGACCAAGTCACAGCATTCAAAGTGAATATGACATTCGGCTATATTCTACGGCACAAAGAGACGGACCAGGTACGGTATTTTTACCCGAGCAATAATACCTATGTGTTTGACAAACCATTCACCATCATCAATCATGCGTCACTGGAGCCCCTCATCGACCAACTGACTACGTTGGACCCATTGGAATGGGCCCGGTTGCAACGCCCCAATACCAAGTGGACTGTGGAAATGGTCACCAACGGGACATTTTTCGTGACCAAAATGAGAGATCATCCGATCGGTGCCCCTGTACTACTACCCGCTTGGCTACTCAATCGAAAAGGACTGTATGCCTTAACCGGAGGCGCAAATGGACCCTACAAAGACCAGAAATGTCTGTTCCGGTGTTTGGCCATTCATTTGGACGAATGTCATCCCCGGGCTTGTGATAGTAGGGCCAATATCTATTGGAGACATTATTTAGAGGAACAATACCTAGATCCGCGGCACTTCCGGGGAGTCCCATTCAAGAATTTGGATGTCGTGGGGTCCCTGTTCAACGTCAATATCTGTGTGTACCGTTTACTACGGGAAGAGAAGGAGGATGAGGAGGAGGGTCATGACACATTTGTGGCTGAATTGGTGCATCGGTCTTCAGAACGGTATGCTTCCACCATGAAAGTCAACATCTTTGACGACGGCGGGGTGAATCATTTTTCCCTGATCTATGATATGAGTCTGTACGCGCAATCCTACAGTTGTGCCCAATGCCATCGGGTGTTTCACCACTCACGTGATTTACATCGACACGAAAAGATTTGTGATCACACTGTGAAACGGAAATTTCCTGGCGGTGTGTACCATAACACGCCCACCATCTTCGAGGAACTGGCCGATGAAGGTCTCATCATACCAGAAGAGCATCGTTATTTTCCTTACCGGGCATGTTACGATTTCGAGGCGATGTTGGAACCGATGGATGCGGCCTCGGCGAAAACACAGTGGACACAGCGCCATATTCCCCTGAGTGTCAGTATTTCCAGCAACGTACCTGGCTATGACGCTGCACCGGTCTGTTTCGTGTCCACCGGCGACGCCCATGACTTGATTACCCGGATGATGGAGTACTTAGAGGAAGTCAGTGCGGCCAGTACAGAACTATTGGTGTCCCAGTTCCAGGACGTACTGGACCAACTCGACGACCGGATTCCTACACTGGGTGTAGCGTTCAGTGACGATGATGGAGCATAGTGGGCAAATATTTGACAGAGAGGAAATGGAACACAGTGGGCTGCAACTGCAGGATGTGCCTTTACCTAAACCGTATGCAGAGAAATTGAAAATCCGCTTCCTGCAATACTTAAGCCAGTTACCGGTGCTCGGATTCAACTCTGGGCGATACGATCTCAACACGGTGAAGGAATTTCTCTACCCTTACTTGGCCCAGTCCGATACCATCAAGTCCGTCATCAAAAAGATCAACAACCACATGGCCCTCACCACCACATCACTCCATTTCCTGGATGTACGGAACTACTTAGCACCTAATTATAGCTACGATCAGTGGGTGAAGGCCTATGACTGTGCACAAACCAAAGGGAAGTTCCCTTACACCTACATATCGACGCTCGACCGCTTGGAGGAAACACAGTTGCCACCCCGGGACGCGTTCTATGACGATCTCAAGCAAGTGGAATGTCCGGAAGACACGTACCGGGAACTACAACAGGTATGGAACGACCAACACATGCAGACCTTGCGAGATTTCCTGGTGTGGTATAACAACTTAGATGTGGTCCCTTTCCTCGAAGCGGCCGAGAAAATGGTTCAACTCTTTCGGCATCAAATGCACGTCGACATCTTCAAGGAGTGTTTGAGTTTACCGGGTCTCGCGCTTCGCCATCTCTTCCAAGAGTGTCCTACCTACTTCTCACTGATACAACAAAAAGATGAGGACATGTATGATTGTTTAAAACAGAACATCGTCGGCGGACCGAGCCTTATTTTTCACCGCTACCATGAGAAGGATGTCACGACTCTTCCCGGTGGGAAACCCTGTGCCAAAATCATTGGATTTGACGCCAATGCCCTGTACCTGTGGTCTCTCGCCCAACCCATGCCCAGCGGGCATTATACGCGTTGGTGGGCAGACGGTCAACATTTCACACCTCAACGTACGCCGTACAAACATCTCGCCGACCAGTGGTTGGATTGGGAAGCCGATGGACGGGGAATTTATATACGCCATCAGACCAACGCCACAGAGAAGCGTATAGGAGATCGTCGACTCCCCGTCGATGGGTTTGCCCTTATACAAGGAACACCGACCGTATTTCAATTTTATGGGTGTTACTGGCACGGCCACCAATGTCCTTTCAGCGCTGGTCGCTTCAACGAACGACGTGGGAAATCAGCAGAAGAATTACGAGCAGAAGTGGTGGAGAATGGAGATTACGTCAAAGAGTTGGGGTACGATCTGATCGAACTATGGGAGTGTGAATTTCACACCATGTGCCAGACCCTCCCACACTTACGCGACTTCCTTAAAGCGCGCGAGTACCCGTTGAGTCGCCGACCACTCTTGACCCTGCCACAGCTTTTCGACGCCGTTCGTTCCGGGACCCTGTATGGATTTGTGGAATGCGACCTGCATGTTCCCGACCATCTCAAGCCCCTCTTCGCCCAGTGTCCGCCTATCTTCAAGAACACGCTGGTGGGTCGGGCTGACATTGGAGAGACCATGGGCGCCTATGCTGAGGAACATGACGTATTGAAACAACCTCGTCGAATGTTGATTGGGAGTATGTGGGCAGAGAAAATCTTGCTGGGTACCCCTCTGCTACAGTGGTACATGAGCCATGGTCTCGAAGTGACGCGCGTGTACCAAGTCCTTCAGTACGTGCCCAATGCCTGTTTCGCGCGGAATGCCGACATCGTGACGTCTGCCCGTCGTCAAGGCGATCAAGATCCTAGTCAGGCCATTATCGGTGAATCTTGGAAATTGACAGGCAATGGTTATTATGGAAAAACGGTCACCAACCAATACAAGCACGTCAACGTCAATATCTGTACAACCAAACAAGCCCGCAAAAAGATCAACTCGCCTCTGTTTCGGTCCGTCGACGTCATCGATGATGATACCTATGAAATCTCTTTAGCCAAAAAGGTCATTCGTTACAACCTGCCCCTCCAAATTGGATGTATGGTATACCAGGTGGCCAAACTGAGGATGCTCCAGTTCCTCTACGATTTCATGGGTGTGTATTTCCACCCATCCGATTGGCAACACATGGAAATGGACACGGACTACATGGCCGTCTCTAATGCGGATTGGGAGTCCCTGGTGAAACCGGAGTTACGCGCACAGTATGAGGTGGAACGGGGCCAGTGGCTACCTCGACGTGACCATTACCAGTACGACAAGCGGACGCCGGGCCTGTTTAAGCTGGAGTGGAGTGGCGATGCCATGATCGCCCTGTCGTCCAAGACCTACTTCTGTTACGGTGGAGATGGAAACAATAAGTTCAGTTGCAAAGGAGTCAACCGGCGTGACCCCGCCATTGACAAAGCCTTGTACCTGGACGTGCTCCAAAGCCAGACCAGTGCGAGTGGCACTAACCGAGGATTCCGCGTCGTCGACCACCAGATGCGAACCTACATCCAGAAACGAGATGCCTTCACATTTTTCTACTCGAAACGGAAAGTGTTGGCCGATGGCATCAGTACCACTTACTTGGACTTGTGAACATATCTTATACCCGGACTTTTCTAATGGACATACATATATGGACTCTAAATAACTCTCTATATATACATTACACCATGAACTTGTTTGTCATTCTATTGAATAAGTACTCGATATACGTCAGTGCGAGGACTCGGTTGAACTGTTATATACTTCACTGTGATTTCTCTCTCTCTCTCTCTCTCTATACATACGTTCACCTTAATTCTTGTTTGCAACGTTCTTATATACTTGTACATACATTCTTAAAATGTTCACCTTAATAAATATTCGAACTTCACTTGGGTTTTCATGCAGTTTTTTATTGAACACCACCACCACCACCACCGAATCATTCGTACTAACCATGCTCCGAGCAGGTTATATCATGGTCTTAACACCTCTGTTGGGTTGCTGGGTATTGATGGGTCACATCCCGAGCACTGAAAGAGACGTCCTTAGACGTCCGGATGTTGAACCGCCGGCACTTTTTCACCGGCCTGGCTCGCCCCAGCACGCAGCGCGCGCGCGCGCGCGCGGGGGTTCTCCGGAAGTGCGCGCGTCATCCCCGGCAGTGCGCACGCGCGGATCAAAAGGTCACCTGTCAAACGGTCTCCCTTTCGGTAAGGTTCTGAGAATACATAGAACTTATAGTCATAATCTATACGTGTTGGACGAGTCTCTTCACTCACCGTATACACGCACCTCAATGAAATGCCCCGCTCCAAACCTAGACCAAATACACGTACTTGGTCTGTGGGCTGATTTCATTGGCTCTCTATTTTTACTATAGTGCGCTTGCATTCTAACCTTGGTGGGTTATATTTTGGCCCCATCCTACACCACTGATTTCAGTTTGACTGAATCTCCAGATGCATTATGAATAAAACACACAAGACAGGGTTTTTTTTTTTTTTTTTGTGAGATCTCATTTTTTATTCAGTGAACAACAACAACGTGAGAACAACCACGTGAAAACTGAAGCCCAGAACACGGGGCTTGCTAGAATTCAAGCCCAGAACAGCGGGCGTATGTACATTGAAAGAATTCAAGCCCAGAACGGGACTTGTACATTGAAATGAATGATGGGCGGCCCAGTCATAGACGAGTACATCTCGGTCCTCGGCCTTGGGGTACTCGTCAAACATGTGGACGATGGTAGATAAGGGTCTTCCTCGGCATCGATGGTACAGGTAAAACAAGCAATATTGTCCGCACACCATACTGTCCAGGCTTTGCAACGTTTTAGTATTCCAACACCACGTCTCTGTGCCTTGATCCATGAAGTCTGTTAAATCGGGATGGAGGGGTGGTAGGCCGTACGGGTCAAAGTATTCACCCTGCTCTTCTGTCAAGTACACGGCCACCCAGTGTTCACCGGGCCGATCCATCCGGTCTGTATTCAGGACGTAAGCAGCCGGATACACACGGTCTAAGGGATCGTTTCCATTAATCGTTTTTTCTTCAGTCGCGATTTTTCTTCAATTTTCTCGATTGAAAAACGATCAGTCGCGAATCAGTCGCGAGGATATCGAGAAAAAAAATGAGAAAAAACGATTGAACCTTTTCTGGAAAAAACCATTCTCTCGCGATATCGTTTTTGAATCGTTTACCCATGCGAGATCCGTTCTTGATCGCGAATCTTCAATCGCGAGAGAATCGTTTTTTTTCAAGGCGCGAGAGAATCGTGAGGCGGAGTGATATTTGACACATAGGCCATAGTGTTGCCGTCGTACGCCGCCCTATCCGCGAACTGGGAACTACATGTGATGTTGATTGCGGATTTGTCGATGGAAAAACCTATATTACTATACTATACTGTATAAATGCGTAAGATAACCGAATAATATATATGATTCACGATCTATAGTCTCCTACAAGCCGAAGTAGGGCGTGTGCTGGAAATATCTATACATATATCTGTACCATGCTTCCTGTGACGTTCGTGCTCAGATTTACTCTGGCGAAGCGTAAATGACAAAATTACATGTTTATTCAATAATCGTGTGAGTCGACAATGTATTAATGTTCAGTCATTCCCTTCATACTTTCGATAATTTCCTCATATATTCATGCAACTTGGTATAAACAATACAGGATGATAGTCACAATATCTTGCTTTATAAATACTGGGTACAGGTCATAAGTGGATTTGAGTTCGTCGTTGATTGCATTATCAGAATGATTACGGCACAGGCTTGATAGAGGTGTGAATGGGCGCATGGCGATAACCCAGAACAGTTTAGCCCTCCAGCCGAGAATTTCTAGGTTAATTAAGGTGAAAAATAGTGTAATTAAATATGTATATTTTGTTATAGTAAAACATACATTAGGAAAGGGTATCCATTCATGTTTTGGTACAGTTTTTAAACTATTGAGATGTGAATAAGTTCAAAAAATCACCATCAAGTTAATTTATTATAAGAATATTCGCGGCAGTGATTTCATATTTATATCAATACATATCACAATGGTGATTGAATCGCATATAACGGCTGGATTCGCATAATTATGTACAATACTTTTTCTTTTAATTTTATATTTTGATAAATGAACTATGAATGATTCCAAAGGGAAGCACAAGCCAAACACCAACTGAATATTATATAATTTCATCTCTTACTGGATTAACCAGTTGTGAAAATTTTTACAAATAGCCCGCGCTATATATTAATAATTAAGTGCTTTCGAAGACTCAAAAGCCCCGTATGACAATGTTATATTCAATACAGCGCCATCTATCTACACAAGGAAAATGGTGATCGTAGGACAAAAATCACGCGTTTAGCGAAAATCTGACGAATCAACTAAAAATTTCAGCCCGCACAGATGCCAAAAACGTTCACGAAAAATACTACACAAGAAATCTGGAATAATACCAGCTTTAAAACACAGAAATACCCAAAATAATAAACGAAATTGCAAGTGCAAATGACCCAATCTGACCATATCCGGGCCTGTGTCCCGTACAAAATATATGTAAATATGAAGTTATAATTATATGCATAACCATTATTCCTATGTATATATATAGATATTTTTTTCAATTTCTTTCAATATCCCCATCGTATCTATATAACCGCCAACTGTACAGAAACGCTATAGTTTTACACTAGGCAAAGAATGGAAAAGGAAGAAGAAAAAATGATCGAACTTTATATAGTCTGACTGAAGTGTTAGAAACTCGAACGTGTATGCGGGTCAGTCAGGCTGAACCAATGGCGTACTACTATCGGCTATAATCCTCAATCGTTTTTTATCAATCGTTTATATTTTCTCGATTAAAAAGCGATTGAATCGCGATATCGCTTTTTATTCGCGAGAATTTTCTCGATTGGAAAACGATTGCCAACAGAAAAAAAAAAATTCGAACAGCGATCGCGAATGAATCGTTTATTTTGAAGAAAAAAAACCATTCCCTCGCGCCTTGGAAAATCGCGACTTCGAGAAAATTTGACGAAATAAACGATTCATTCGCGAACGATAATTGGAAACGGTGCCTAATGGGAACACGTCTCGGGCGAACACTCCTTGAAACACCCTACGTGTTCCTGGGTCAGTCTCCAGCACCGTGGTTATCTGGTCTGTATCCATGTTAGGTGGCGAAGTCACACAGCACGTTACGGCTTTTATCGATTTGAATGATGTTGTCAAACTCAGCGTAGCAGATCACATTGATGGTTTTCGGTAAAGGTGTCCCGAAGTGCAGTTCCAAGCGTAAGTTGCCTTTCTTGATGAGACTCAGTTGATGATCGTTGTCTAAGGTGGGAGTCAGATCGAAACAGAACAATGTGTACCCTCTGCCGAAATCGTCTCGACTGATCATATTTCCCTCGTCTTGGTTGATTTGGCCAGTTGCTGTGAAGAGGTTCAGATAGCTCCGGATGTAATTGTCCGTTCCGAAGTTAGGTTGTAAGGGGCGTGCCGGTACCTGTTGGCCATCCACATGCAGGGCCACGAAATTGATGTTGAACGCTTTTAGGTTGAACGGATTCCTCGAGAGAGTCCCATTATAACTCACGTTCTCCACACAGGCTAGGGTTAAACGCTTGAGCAAATCCCCCAGGAACAGGTTTTCTTGATTGACAATCATATTGCCTTTAGGAACGGAAAAGACCTTGGTCTGTACTCGTCGAATCGGGTACTGGGCTGGTTTTTTCTCCAAGGCTCTGATGTGCCCCAACTGTACACCTGGGCTGGGTTTCACTTTGCGTACAAACAGACTTGCCTCTTGGATGACAATGTTATACTCGAGGTCCTCATTCGGGGCCATCAAGGCAAACGCAGGCGTTGCGCGCACTAGTCGTATTTTGACAGGTACTCCATTCAAGAGGTATCGGTCCTGCATGAGTAAGTCCGCATGCAGACGTCCCATCATATCGACCGAGTGACTCTCTGCTGTGGCATCCACTCTCTCCGTATAGCCGGCGTTACCAGGACTCGCTTCCATGTTGCCTGGGGTATCTCGGTAGAACAACGGGGCTGTCAAATACGACTTTTTAGCGTCACGCCCGTAGGATAACAGTGTTTCGATGTAGGCTCGATACGGGTACGTGTTCGTCGAGGCGCTCACCAGTTTATCACTCAGGGCTATATCCACTTGCTGGAATAGCGAATGAAGCCAGAGATTCACTGGACCCACGAGTGCCTCTGCTTTCAGGACTGTCCCATCTTTATTGGTAATTTTAGCTTTCACATATAGGTACGTATGGGCTAAATCCAGGTAGGTCGTATCTGCGTTGGTGATGGTGAATTCAATGGGGCCTGTGGCTGTAATGCTGGAAAGGGGCAGATGTTCTACCCATTGACCCTCTTCGGCACTGGTCTGAGTAGGTGGGACGGTCCATAAATCAAATTCACTGTTGGTAGAAGGACACCACTCGGAATGGATGAAAGCCATATTTAAGAAAAGATATCCTTGGTCTTCTTCGATGTGCGTCGTCGCTGGGTCGGTCGTCGACTGGTGCGTGGTCTCGGTGGGGCAGCTCTTTTATTCCCTACGGTGCGTTGTGCTTTGGCCACCAAGACGCCTCCCGCTTCTTTGGCCCGCCGTTTCAAGGATTCTTTGGGTGCCGTACCCCCAAGACATCACCGGCCACTTGCAGTCCACTGCGCACCGCTTGTTTGCCGATCGCTTTGACTCCACGCGTCACCAAGGGCAGAAACGTTTTGACGATGCTCCCGAGTATGTTCCCCAGTCCATGTCCTCGTTGCATGCGTGTGCCCGCAAAGACAGGAAAGTTACCCCCGGCCTGTTTGGTGTAATGATCGACGTAACTGGCTGTATGGCATTGATAAGGCACCTTCATTATGCCTAGCGAACCGCTCGGACTTGACGGAAATGAAGTGTCAGCACCACTTTTCCTCGTTCGAATGCCACCGGTCGTCCCGTGTCGCCTCTTATATCGATGACGATGGAGCTAATATCGGTCTGACTGACCGGTAGATACATGATATGCCTGAAACTGTGGTTGACTTGAGCTCCATACGTGCCTTTCACCGGGCAGACGCGCAGTAGAGGTACGTTGCTGTCGCCGACAATGTGTGCATTGAAGGGGAAAGATTTGATGGGTTTTGAAGTATTCGTGACGTCTCGTAGAGACTTATAATGCGTCAGACTTCTCAGTCCACCCATGAACTCCTTGGGGGTATCGTATTGACCTTCGGGTAGTTTGAGTCGAGTTTCTTGTCCTTCGTAGGTCACCTCGTACCATACTTCATTGGCTCGCACGTTGTACCACGAGTAACGGTATTGGATATCCACGAGTCCACATTCCCAGCGTCCAGGTAAATGCAACGGTTGTGGTAACTGGGTCACGTACTTGGTCAAGGTGTTGTCAGGAAACACATCAGCCGAGCTGTTACTGGGTAGGGTGAGGTAAAACATGATGACTGAGCTGTCCTGCTGCTGCTGTTGGTTTTAATATTTCTCCCAGCCCTTGGGCGCTAATCGTCGTGATGGTCGCGGTGATTTAGCTCTTGGTGGTTGCAGGGGGTGGCGTGGTAAAAGGGGTGAAAACGTAGGTGCCCGCCGTGGTGGTGATGTGGGAGGTGACTCCGGTTCCCAAGGTTCTGGTGGTGTACTCACATTCTGCATAAAGGCCCAGCGCTGAGGGTTGCCCACCAATTCCTGTGGTACATGCATGTCTTTCAAGCCTTGAGCGAAGACCTCCCATCCTCGAGGATCCGTGTGCGTCCTGCGTTGACGCATCAGGTCATTCACTAAATCCGTCATGTGGGTCCCGGGGACCACCTGATTCTGTACCAGGAGTTCACCTTTGTCATTCCAAGTCATGTTAGGATTCTGTTTCATCCGTTGTAATACCAGGCCAGCTTGTTTCTTGAACGAGGCAGGTACACTCTTCAGGACTTCGTCTTCGACCCACTGTGGGGCTGTGGAAGGTACTCCACCCGGCTGCTGGAGCGGTGCTGAGGTCGGCGGTGTGTCACGTGGTGATGGTGGTGGTGGAGCAGAGAAGGTTTTGTATTGGTCCATGAACGTCATGTACCGCTGAAGCGTCTCATTGTACCGTTGTACTTTCTCACTATCGCTTAACCCCGGTCTCTGTAAGATCTGTTGCATCTCTCCATCGAGGGTGTTTATCGTCTTCACTGTAGAAGGGACAGGGTAGGGCGATTGAAGGTTTTGAAGGAGCCGAGGTTCGACGAGGACCATTTTTTTCGTGTGGTTCATTGTCGGCCGAAGAGTCCACCCAATACTGGACCCAACACGGAAGCGGCTAACGGTGCTAAGATGGCCCCGAGAAATCCACCTTTCTGTAACACCTTTTTCTTTTGTGTTTGAGACACTCGCTTCTGGACTAAGGTTCGGAGACCTGTCTTATGCTTGGCCAACTTGGTCTTCTGAGCCGGAGTCAGTGGTACGTTGCCTTTTAAGATATTGAGTCCAATCTCGCACAGACAGCACACGAGAGCAGGGTCCTCACCGCGTACAATGGTTCGGACTAACTCGGGTGGGGCCGTCTTCAATACACGGAGCGTGGGAGCGTGCTTCCGTACTCGCGCAGACATCCTGTACAACTGATGCTAGAACACACAACTCTGCTCTTTTTATCTACTTCAGAGAACACAACCCTGCTGTGGTATTCATTCTTTTTTATTATCCCCATCATCAAAACACACACACACCCCAGCTGGGGGAGCCACTGTAGGTGTGTTTACATTATTTTTGCATGTACACGTGGTGAGTCTCTCCGGGAAAGATGCCGGTCCGTAGTCGAAGTGGTCGGGGGTGGTTTGCTTCAGGTCGAAGAGCATATACCCGTGCTGAGGGGTTGTGGCATCTTTAAAGGCTTCCAATGCAAACGGTGTGCGGCCGGGATACATCTGTCTCGCCAGGTGCAGCAGTTGAGTGGTATCTCTCGGGTTTTTGAAGACCACCATGTAGTGGGTATTTAAGCTGATGTTCCGATGTTCTTTGTTTTTACTGAACAGATTCTGCACAATGTAGATGATGCTGAGCCGTCGATGATGGCTGCCTTTGGTAAAGAGTTGGGCGACCCGCGCATCCGCCTCCGCCATGAGATCATCCAGAACCACCAAGGTGTCGGGTTCCAAATCGGCCAGGTTAGGTAGGCCTTCCACGAACGTGATGTGGGGCATTGCTGCATACGCTTCCTGCCATTCTCTGTAACACCACACGACTCTGGCAATGGGTGGAGTGATCATGCTGTCGGCGTGTTGAAGGAGCTTCCTGACGAAGTGCGTTTTGGCGGAGCCCGTCGGTCCTGCGATGACGCAGGTGAAGGGATGCTGCCACCGAGGGTCCATGGTTGGAGGTGTATCCGCTGTCGTGGTAACCCGCTCTTGTAAATTTGGTACGAGTGAACTGGAGTGGTGGTGGTGGGTACAACGTCGGTTGTCGTTGTGTGTTCACGTTCAGAGATGATGATGGTGGTGATGGGTACAACGTGGGTCAACGTGGGTCGTCGTCGTTGTCGGTTCACTGTGAGGAATGAAATCCGGTGGGTCTTCAGACGTAGTGGATGTACTTGGTGTAAGTGTGGAGCTTACACTCGTTGTGGCTTGTACACGAGGTATGGTGGTGGTGGTGGTGACTGGGCTGGATACGACTGGTGCTCTCTGTAGACCGGTTTCACTGATGGCTGGTGTTCTCAGTTGGTTAAGTAACGTGCTGACATAGGCTACGTCGTTAAACACACCTCCGTACAACACACTCAGCAGGGTTAGCACTAGTACACCAAAGCCTACTTGCACTTTGCGCGTTTTGGAAGACGCTGTGTTCAGAGACGGATGCACCGTGTTCATGGTTGGACGTGGAATGAAGGAGGACGGTAGTGGTGTCTGGTTTTATAGCCGTTTCACCTGGTTGGCAGCGACCCAGGAATTGAAGGAACTGGGCCAGCCTTGCCATTTGACGAAATGAAACAGTTTGCCACGTCGACGTTCCGTTTTCAAAATCTGTTCCACCGTGTAGTAGTCTTGCTGTGATTTTACGACAGGCTATAATTCCGGCTCGTAAAACGTGCCTAGCAGCGGTTCCCCTTGAAGATCTTCCAGTTCGTAGACTCGCCGCTGTCGGGGTAGGCGCCGTTTAATCAGGAAGTGCTCATCGCTCCAGTTGGGCAAGTAACTTTTCTCGAACTTGCCCTTGACTTTACTGATCCGTACAGGGTCCCCGACCTTGAACATCTCCTTCGTCGTTCGCTGCAATGGCCTGGGGTACAAGACACGCCGGACTTGGGCTTCATTGCGTTGGGTCACGGTAATGGGGGCTCTCTGTATACTTCGATGATAGGCTCGATTGTAACCCCTCACCAGTTTCGGGAGAACATCGATGTACCGCCTTGTATTCTTATAGGTGAAATATTTATACATGCGACCTTTAAATGTCCTGTTGAACCTTTCCACCACGGATGCCTTGGTCACGTTGTACGTATGGAAGAAGAAGACCTTCTGGGCTTTCAGAAAGGCTTGGAACGGTCTGTTGAGGAATTCCGTGCCTTCGTCGGTTTGCAAATACAAAGGTTTGCGCCCGGTCTTGAAGATGTCTTTGAACGCCGCTATGAAATTCGCCCCCGTTTTCGTCCGGATGGGTACCACCCACGCATACTTCGATAGGATATCGATGCACGTCAAGATATACCGATTCCCATCGTTGTGTTTGGCAAAGGCGCTCATATCGACCAAATCCGCTTGCCACTGGGCATCTATTCCTCCCACGATGACCCGGTTCCGTAGAAAATGGCGACGGACAGCTCGATGTAAGGTATAGTTGTCTTGTTTTCTTAACCAATCTCGGACTTGGGTACGTTGTATCCCCTGGGGTTTGACCGCTCGATAGAGAGCCGACAATGCACTATAGGCCGCCGGACTGTCGGGACTGTAGTATAAGTTATCCAACACCTTCTCCCAGCGCTTCATGGTGACACAATGATGATGGACCCGGAGAGTATGGTTTATTTATAACAAGTTTCTACCACCGTTGTGTTGACTCAGTTCAGCCGGGTAATCAATGGCCTCGTCGTCGTCGGGTTCATTTAGTTGTTGTTCATGGGGTTCAGCCAGCGCGTCCTCCATAGCACGAGCCCACGCCAACTCGTCTGATGATCGCTGGTCCGGTGTAAACAGCTGGTCCACAATAGGCACTACTTTCTCCAAGGCTGACCACAGATGGGGGTCTAGGGTGAAGCCTCGCGTGGGGTCTTGGTAGCGGCCCAGGCGTAGGAAGAGGGAGGTACGGTATACGTAGATGGCATTGTCTATGTGGATGAGGTGTCCGTCGAGCTCACCGCTCAACACCCGTTTAAATTTGGTCCAGCCCGTCACGCTGTAGCGTCACCGTATTCGATACGGTCTCAGCGGGCGCCCAGCAAATAGCTCCACAGTCTTCCACCAGGGTGACTTTATCTTCATAGACGTGTAACCCCACCTGGGGTGTAAGGGGCAGGATGGCTCGTAGGACGGATGACATGCTTGCTCCAATGTCGAACGGTGAATGACACACACTCTGTCTGACCCTGGTATTTATAGTGTCAATACCACAGCGCCAGGGTCAATAGGGCGCAGACTAGTATGAGGCCAACCAGCCGGTGCTGGTTCCGGCGTGAGCGCTCGTGGTCCATAGCCCGAGCATCAAGGATGGCTGTCATAGTCCAGTAGTGGTGAGTGATGGCACGCCTCTCCATCGAGTGCACTCTGTGGAGGACCGCTTCTGTGAACTCGTTCAGGATCTGGCGTCGTCCCTCGTTGTCGACGCCATCTGCAAACATGGACCGGACCACTGCTCGGTAACCCGTGAATGAATTCACCACGGTGGCATACTGTAAAATGCGAGTCGCATGGGGCTGGGTCTCCGCCATGGCTCTGTAGAAATGAAGGTGTGGGATCCAGAGGGACGTGTTTTATAGACCAGATGTAGCTCTACGGGTGTAGTCCGTGATACGCAGTATTCTGATGGGTTATGTGGCTCCTATAGAGATAGTACTTCATCGACCATGGGGATTACTTTTTCCAAGGCTGTCCATAGATCAGGGTCCAGAGTAAAACCACCTTGCTTGAGACAGAGGAGTCGAGCAAAATAGGGACCGCGAAAATGTAGACGTCGTCACACAGGTGAATGCTATCACCGTCGAGGTCACCCAATAACACCCGTTTCAAGGTAGTCCAGCCTTCCGGGGATAAAGAGACACGCGCTGGTTCAGACGTACACCAACACCTACTGTCGTCATCGATGAGCTCCACACGTTTGGGATACAACAATAGGGTGCCGCCCGGTGTAAGAGTGCGGGTCTCCCTCACACGCTCGTCTTCAGGCAAGACTTCAACGGGAGGTACTGCTGGGTCCCAGGGAAAATCTTCTCCACGTCTCATGCTTTCGTCTCATACAAGCGGGTAGGCAAGCAGGCTGGCTGGTCAGGTCAGGTCAGGTGAATCAGGCAGGTAGGCAGGCAGGCAGGCAGGCAGGCAGGTCAGGTCAGTCAGAGTGCTCCGCAGGGTAGTGCAATGAATACACCCCACCCCTAAAAATCGCCTCCTTTTATACGTTTTTCTACAATCCGCCATCTTAAACCCACCATCCACCACCCCACCACAGCCGCCATCTTAAACCCACCATCCACCACCCCACCACAAGTCGCCATCTTAAACCCACCATCCACCACCCCACCACAGCCGCCATCTTAAACCCACCATCCACCACCCCACCACAGCCGCCATCTTAAACCCACCATCCACCACCCCACCACAAGCCGCCATCTTAAACCCACCATCCACCACCCCACCACAGCCGCCATCTTAAACCCACCATCCACCATCCCACCACAGCCGCCACAACACCTATAGATTATGTTTATTACTAGGACGTCCGCGAAATACTAGTACCCATCCTCCGTATGGCAGAACTGTACAACCCAGAACAAGTCTAGACATGCCTTGATCACGTGATCGTCATGGGGAAACCCCCACTGGGGAATCCCCTCCCGTGACCTCCAAGTTCCTCCTCAATCCTCCCCCGGGGGGAACAAAAAAGTAGGTCAAGTTGCGCTGTGCCGGTAGTTAGCTACTACTAACGTCGTTGCTTTATCATTTGCCATCGCTTGTAAACGTTCATCATTTCCCATATATTTCATTCATATGCCCAGTACATTTGCTGTTATATTTAGCATATGTGGACATTGGATGGTGCAGCTGGACAGGCCCTTATGATACAGCGTGAAGTATGTACTACACAGATAATCAAATAATTATATTATATTCCACTATATACACCACACTGGGGCATCAGTTGCAACTTGAAACCATTCATTTGAGAACTTTTAATATACGGTACGGAACTGGACAAATATTTCGGTTATATTTCATAATTGGAGATATACACTTCACATGAAATTAAATCTAACGATACAATTCAATATATAGTATCTACTATATGAAACGCTGACTCATATAATTAATATATGAGCAAAGATACAATACACTGTCTAATTCAGTCAAACTTGAATTTTATTACCTAATATTTCACAACATAGCAAATATAATCGCAGAGATGTATAATATTTGATAACGTGATACATACAACCGGAAATTATAAAAATTAAATCATTTTATCCGCAACAATTCGACATTGATGTGAAATAGAATTGCACGTGTGAGTTTAGTAAATATATACGATTGGTGACCACTCCAAATTGGCAGAAATTAAACCCATTATTTTCCTCATAATACATGTGTAGTCTACAAATATCTTATTTAGGTATTTCATGGAAACTTCCAAGATGGACATGTCAATAATTTAATATTTACATCCCACTTATCATTACATTATTTAACACAGTTTTTTGTATCTTCAATTATTCTTTCGGTAGAGAGACGCATTTGTTTTTGAAACCAATAAAAGCAAAGTGTGCTGCATAATCAACGTTCATTAGGTAGACGGGTTCTTCTTATGATGTGTGGTTTTTAACATATGACCAATTATGTGATAATATCCTTATTGGTAAATTGAAATGTTGTTTCAAGTGTGGTTCTGAGATATTATAAAGTTACAGTTAGGCACCTCTTACTAAATATATATAGCTTGGCGGATTTTCAAAGTTCATTCGTGAATATTTCGTACAATCTCTATTTACGGTACACATTGTATGACGCATCTAATCGCTATGTAACTCTTGTCTGTAAATTTGTCCTCGCGACTGGTGTAAACAAATGTATGGAGCTTAAATATATTATGCAAGTTGTTATCTAATGCATTTATCAGTCTTATAACGATACGTAACCCCCCCTGGGGCAGTTTTGTACACCACTTGAGTAGTATACAAGGAGTAAATTGAACAAATAGCGCGTCAGTGCGCATGCGCAGAACCTATGGTGACGTCACAATTGGTTGTGTGCGCATGCGTGTGTGGTGGGTGGTGGGTACAAGATGGCGGCGTGTGTGGATGGTGGGTGGTGGGTACAAGATGGCGGCGTGTGTGGTGGGTGGTGGGTACAAGATGGCGGCGTGTGTGGTGGGTGGTGGGTACAAGATGGCGGCGTGTGTGGTGGGTGGTGGGTACAAGATGGCGGCGTGTGTGGTGGGTGGTGGGTACAAGATGGCGGCGTGTGGTGGGTGGTGGGTACAAGATGGCGGCGTGTGTGGTGGGTGGTGGGTACAAGATGGCGGCGTGTGTGGTGGGTGGTGGGCACAAGATGGCGGCGTGTGTGTGTGTGTGGTGGGTGGTGGGTACAAGATGGCGGCGTGTGTGGTGGGTGGTGGGTACAAGATGGCGGCGTGTGTGGTGGGTGGTGGGTACAAGATGGCGGCGTGTGGTGGGTGGTGGGTACAAGATGGCGGCGTGTGTGGATGGTGGGTGGTGGGTACAAGATGGCGGCGTGTGTGGGTG
>JAVTVY010007922.1:0-47311 GCA_036873755.1 Hanleya hanleyi
AGATGAATAAACTATATTTAAACCAATTTCCACAATACCCCAGCCAATGTCTGTCCTTTGACCATATGGCTCATTGTCCACAGGGGGTGTGACGTCCCGTGGCGCTAATGCTCGAGAGCAATTGTATCCGACGAGAAGACCCACTTCACATTCCTTCAATGGCATCAGTTTATCCGCAATGATCTCCAAATGAGGCCATTTTCTGGCCATTTCTGGTGTGGGAATATGGGAGCGATTAGCCGGCATTATCTCCCTTGAGTAGGCAGACGGGAGTGGAAATTTCAACGAACTGTCAAATCCACGAACCAGCAATCCACTTATTTTCTTACTGTCTACCAGTTGATCCTTAGCAAGCATAGTGGATAGCGACAGCTTCACGCTGGGACCGTCTAATTCCAAAGATTTGCAAGTGTCATCCAACACGAATGTTGTATCTGATTGAGTGTCTAATAATGCGTAGACAAGTTTCTCCTGTTCTGGTCTGTCGCGGTGAGAAACCCACACTGGTACAATCATTGAGCTCTTGCTACCATTGCCGCTACCACTCATATGACTGACACTGATATTCGAGCTCGTAGTTGTAACAACTGTATCTGGATCACATTTACTGCCAGATTTATCGGTCCATCTAGTGTCGCCATTCAGTGATGTTGGGTGTCGTTTTGAGCATGTCTTACAAGTTTTCCTGTACTTGCAAAACTTGGATCTGGACCTTGCTCCATACATCCAAAACAGAGACCCTTCTCTCGTGCAAAGTCTTTCTTGTCTTGTAAAGACTTCATGAGAAATGTTCTGCAATCATCAACTTTGTGTCCACGTTTATTGCAGTGGAGGCAGGGCTTTGCCTTATCGTCATGGTTGTTATTGTTTGTGGATTCCTTCACTTCTGTGGAGAAGGAACTAGCACCACCGGAGCGTTTCTGATAATTCCTATCACTTTTGTGTCTGTCGCCTTGGTGTGGTTTGGCATTGCCTTTCAGAGCTTGAAAGGATGTGATTGGATCGCAAGCAATATCAGCTTCCTTAGCTACAAACTCGCTGAAAGGAGGAAACCTCGCGTGTTTTCCTTTCGATTCACAAACAATGCGGCCCCATCTTGGAATAAGCCAATCCGGAAGTTTGGTCAACAACTTCTGGTTTTCTCGATCATCGTTCAGCACATTGAGACTTGCGATTGTTCGCATGGCTGTATTACATTGTCGCAAAAAGTCAGCAAACTTCCGCAAAGCTATCCCATCTCGAGGACCGAATTTTGGCCATGAATCTAGTTCGTTTCGAAATGCGTTTGTTACAACGAATGGGTCACCATAACGTTGTTTCAGCAAATGCTTGGCTTCCTCGTAGGCGTCATCACTGGCGAGCAGAAAATATCCTTCCACGGCTTCTTTCGCAGCACCTCCCAGATACCGTTTTAAATAGTAGATCCTCTCCGAAGGTTGGATGCCCCTTTGTTCAATCAGGGTTTCAAAGGCAGGCTTCCAATCCGGGTACGCCAGCGGATCTCCACTAAATACGCCTGGTTCTGGTGGAGGTAGACGGCCTAGATTAATCTGCTCAGCGAACGACTTAGCAAGGTCCAGAAATTCCACCTTTTCGTCAGTCGGCATCGTGCTTTCTTGTGCGGACGGGCCAGTGGTAACTGCACCTATGTTCCTATTGCTCACATTCGTAGATATTGGGAATGTACAAGGCAATGTAGAAGGCATCGTACATGCATGGGTCCATGTAGTCGGAGTCTGTGGTGGTGCATATCTGCTCCGACATGTCGATCTGGGCACAAATTCCATAACGTTTGGATTTTGCCCAGCCGGAGGTAACTGAGGTCGTGTCTCTTCTCGTTGCGGCTCATGATTGTCCGTATTAGAGCTTGATGATGGCGTTGCCATAGAAGTTGCCTGAATGTTGGTTACAGGAATTTCCAAATTGTCAGTCGTTTGGCCCTGAATAGATCTGACATAGTTCTCAACATATATCCGCCTCTCATTACTGAATGCAGAGGACCTGGCTGGCTCTAAGATCAAAGCGTTATTGTCCTCCTGTTCAATTCTGGTGATTGCTTCAACTTGGGCATCCGCCATACGCAGTTGAATCTGAATCCGCACCTTCTCCAATTCCGCTTGCTTCTGTGCGACCTGAATCTGCACCTTTTCTAATTCTGTTTTCTTCTGTGCGATGACCTCAATATGCTCAAGCTGAGCCCTCAAAGCTGCAGCTTCTGCAGCAGCATCTAGTTTTCTGGCTATAGTGGAAGCTTGGGACGAACGAGAGTTCCTGGACCTCATGGATGAGTGTGTCCTATTGGCGTGTGCAGAACGTATAGAGCTCGTCTCATAAGGGTCCACCTTGAGTGCATGAATACACTCACCTATGTGTTTCACTAGCTGATGATTATCTCTTTCAACCGCATTATGTATCGCACTGGCTTCACCATCTCGACTTACAGAAGACAGCACCTGAAATAGCCTCTCATACTCGTTATTTACACTGGTCATGCATGTTTCGAGCTCATCACGCACTTCTTTCAATGCGGATGTTTCAGTTGTATCAGACAGAAGTTTTTCTACCCGATTCGAGCATGTGCGCCATTCAGACATAGCAGACCTAAAGTTCTTCTCACACTGGGTGATTTGCCAGTCAAGAAATTCCTGCGTTTGCTTCTTAGCACGCGAACCAGAGATGAGATCTACCTCCCCGTCAAAGCGTGACTGAGATACACCATTCTCTAGATAACGACTTTAGAACGATTATTATGGATTAAGAATACTGATCAGCCATACAGATTTTATATATTGGAACATCATGATGTCTTGTAGGCATCATTGAAAATTGTTGACCGCTTCTCTCTTGCAGGAAACTAGCCTATGTTTATGTATACTATGATTGGCTTTTTTGAATTTGGTGCTAATACTGTTATATGGATATGGAATAGGTCTTTGGATTATGGATGCGGATATTCTTTAATGGACGACGGCTGAATTATGAATGACGTCACGGACTAGACGCTTGTATTCCCTAGTATCCACGTTCGGATCTCCCGAATCTATATCTTTGCCGAGAGTGGTGTTGGACTCCATCGTAGAATGCTGACGTGTATAACCTGTGCAAATGATGTGGCTTAACTACACCTATAAACTTAACTACACTTACCCAGCAAATAGTAAGAGTCAAATTGTCCTATACAAAGACAAGTTCAGTTTGTTAGTTCTCAGTCAGTCAGTGACTGTCTATGTGCTCACCATGCATTGAATCGTCATCGCGAAGCGGCCTCAATATAGGCATTCACTGTACAATCCTGATCCGATGATTCTGCTGCTGAATAACTGTTAATATGAAGTCATACACCACACTTGGAACCTTCAGATGGCTTCTCATACAGTTATAGGTCAATGACAGTCAATTACCACAGACCGAACACCCGTAAGGTTTCTCCACAGTACTAACTCAATATACAACAGATGTAGAACACTGGCACGGATGAATCCCGTCTCTACACAATTAGCGCAAATAGGGAGAACATTTACCACATATAGCTCTATTGAAAGGTATCTCTAAAACACTACTGTGACAGATCGTAACTAGTACCACATGCGGCACAACCGTACAGTTTCTCTACATTTTCTCTATACATTTATGATGTAGAAATGTAAACCACACGTAGCACATTCAAATGGTTTCTCCAGAATCGGAATGTCATTTACCTTTTGTTTTTCAAGATGTAGGGTGTGATGCATATATGTATCTCTCTTTTTCATAAATGTCAGCAGGCAAAGCATAGAGTGAAAATGTCATTTGCTTGCTCTCTGAATCTATGCAAAAATGGTGATAATGAAAAACTTTACAATGTTTTCTAGTCGAGAGAGTAGCTTCACTGGAATGAACTGTTTGTGATTTGTGAGCAATTTACTAATCGTTTATTGTCAAGTGTCTCTCGCTCGAAATGAAATGACCATTCGGTGATTATCATGCATCAAAGGAAGGAACGACAGGAAACGGTTCTTTGGTTACACAACTTCCCAGAATGCCTCCGGATGAAGTACCTCGTTGGTTCGTTACACCTTGGCACTGTAATGCAGGATGTCTTGTTCGTTGGTTACTACACCTCGGAGGGGAAATACAGATGAAGTAACTCGTTGGTTGGTTATTACACCTCGCAGGGGGAATACAGATGAAGTGACTCGTTGGTTGGTTATTACACCTCGCAGGGGGAATTTGAATGGAGTGACTCGGTGGTTGACTATCACACCTCGCAGAATGACCCAGAAAGAACTGTGCCCGTTGGGTGACGATCAAACCTCCAAGAAGAATATCGCAGGAAGATTCACAGAATATAAATTATTCTTCTGTTTGCTGTCACTTTTCGTCAGAAAGAGTTACTTCCAGTTCCCGCTACACCATAGCCTGGCACAAGCAGACGTAGATATCAGACTTCTAGAATATGGCACTTCGGAATGTTTGAGATTGGTGTCCTTGGTTCAGTATATTTGAACCACAGTGTGTTACTGTAGCGGTAGCTTTGCAAGCGTTCTACCCTGATCGCAAATAGACGGAATAAATAAGTTCGACCCATCGGTTTTTTTATACAGAAGCCTTGTTTACTTCGTTTAGCTCCGTAAAACTGTAACATAAAAATGAAGATACAGTTAAAATAATGAAACTCTGTACGTTATACAATCTCAAGTTTGATAAGCGATAGTAACATGTGGAACCGTTCATCGAACAATATTTCAGTCTGTAACTAGGTCAAATTACCAAGTTCAAAAATATCAGATTAGCTGGCCTTAAATCAATATTATGAGTACGTTACTATGATAACTATGTTACTGAACATTTTAACTAAGTAAAGTATAACATAATATGTACTAACCACTTTGGGTCCTCTTAAATCCCACGAAAATGTTAGCGTTCACAAATCAGTACTTCGTTCTGAACATTTCACCAATCTACGCGCCACAAACGGTACAATATACGAATTTCCCTCCAAAACGTTAAGGGGGAAAAACTCTTGAATACCAAACACTGATTACAATAATACAATGTCAGTGAGTGACATAACAATCAAATAAACTATCGTCAATGTAGTTGATCACGGATTATAGGTTGCACATTTAGGTCCGTATCGATCATGATTATTTTCTGTCAGTTTCCGATAATTTTCCTTTATACGTCCAAAACTATTGAATAAGGAGACCTTGAACGATGTCATAGCTTGTTATTTTGGTCTCATTTTTTAAGTCTATCTCAATAACATTATGTAGGGCGCAGCATGTTAAAGTGCCACACGACGGCTATGAATGATCTGGAAATCACAATTGGTGTACTCTTTCTCTACTTAAAGGACTTGGTCACCCCCAAATACATATTTTGCAAATTTGAACGAAAGTTCCGGCTCAGTTTGAGTCAATATGTTGAATACTGCGCGTTAACTGAAATTTAGCTTATTTGCAGGAACACGCGGTGCGTCTCCCCAGGGAAGATATGGGTCCACAGTCGATTATCGGTCGAGTTGGTCGGGATGGGTCGCTTCAGGTCGAAGAGCATATACTCGTACTGAGGGTTTGTCGCATCAAAGGCTTCCAACTCAAACTTGCGCGTTCGGGGTACATTTAAATTGCCAGTTGCAGCAGTTGAGTGGTGTCTCTCGAGATTTTGTTGCGATAAGCTTTACTTTTGCTGAACACAGTCTACACAGTGTATTAACTCAGAAACTCCGGCTGTGATAGGTAAATATAGGGTAAGGGGGCGTGGCATTCCTATCACATCTCAGATCGAGGGTAGGTTAAAATTTGGAGATAAAAACTGATGTCGCGAAAAGCGACTTTTCGCTGACGAAAATAACGAAACGGGAGAGAAAAAATATGCCAATTTGATACAGTTTGACCGACCTAAGCTTCTTTGTCTATGTACCATCTATCATGACTGTTTTGATGCTGACAAAATGTGATCAAATTTGTGAGAAAAACCTCAATAGATTTTAACGTTTTCGCGCCTTTCTGACATCTTGTAAGGATATGCCCTTCGCTATTTTCATCTCGCGAACTTTCTGATCACGTGAATAAACACACGTCGCTTATTGGTTTAAAACCGTCTTGGATCTATTTCTTGATGACGTGATCCAAAAGGTCAACCCCATTCTGCGCATGTCCCTGTAAACTGTGGAGAAAGAAACACAACGGTTTTGTTGACAAAATCCGTGTTTGATGGCAGATTCCGTCGAATTAAAGGAGTCATTAGGTGGTTGTCATAGTGCTGGAGATGCCAAATCATATTACTTATTCGATAAAATGCTTTTTGTGCCTCTGTCTCAATTCCCCACTCCGTGTGCAGTTAAAGATCTCGAGCGACTGACGTCTTATTTAGTTATTTCCATTTCAGGCTCTATCAGTCATTCAGGCTAAGGAGTCAGATTCAGCAACAACAACAACACAAATAGACTCCTTAGCCGATGTTTTCGGGCTACACAGTGTATATGATGCTAAGGCGTTTATAATGACTTCCTTTGCTAAAGCCACGACATCATAGGCGACCACCAAGGTGTCCGGTTCCAAGTCGGTCCGTGTGGGTATTCCTTCCATAAACAGAGCATCGTCTCGTACGCTATCTGTCATTCTTCGTATCATCCCACGACTCGGGTGATGGACGGTATAATCGAGCTGTCTATGGAAGGCCAAATGTCCAAATAATCAGAAACTCACAGTTACTGAATCGAAAACCGAAGTTTTCAAACAGAAAACTTAAGTTATCAAAGAGAAAACCATGGTTTTCGAATCGAAAACTTAAGTTTACGGTCGAAAACCTAGGTTATCTACCACATAACCCCGAGTTTCTATTTCTCAACACCGAAAATCACAGTTGTCACTAGAAAACTTAAGTTATCAAACCGAAAACCTAGGTTTTCGAATTGATAACTTAAGTTTACGGTCGAAAACCTAGGTTATCCAGCAGACAACCCCGAGTTTCTCTTTCAATTTCGAGTTTCTCTTTTATTTTTGGACATTCGTGTAGAAAACTTAAGTTATCAATCGATAACTTAGGTTTTCGAATTTGCGATTGTCGTAAAGTGAGACTCGACTAACTAACTTCGAGTTTCGACATCCGGGTATTATGGGTTTCGCGCCCTTTCTCGCATGTTGACTGATTAAAACGTCAGACAGAACCACAAAATCAGCATGTATTCAACAAAAGGATAACTGAGATTATTTATTCAATGTAAACTATCCTGTATTACAACACATATAAGGGAAGTGTCCGAGCCTAGTTTATACAAGCATTATCAAAGACTGGGTATTGATACTCAGAACCAGTCCTTTAATCAGTTTAATAGCTATATAGATATGCTGCAGACTGAATTGGGGAAAATAATCTAGTTGAAATTCAGCTATCCGGTCAAGCTGACTGACCGACATAAGACAGGTCAATGTAATTCACACCAGCAAAGCACATTCAGTGATATGTAGATAGCTACTTTGGCAAATACTTCGGTGACACACAAGCTGTCTCTGGGTCAACAGCGATTACTACAGACATACGGTGAATGTTATATCTGTGTGAGCAGTTTGATTCCGTATAATTAATTTCGCCACGTGGTTCTCTCTGCATTTCTGATTAGTCAACAATCGGAAAAGGCGCCAAACCCAAAGTACCCGGATATCGAAACTCTAAGTTAGAATGTCGAGTTTCACTTCACGACAACCATCAATTCGAAAACCTAGGTTATCGATTAGAAAGTGTCCAATAAAAGAGAAAGTCGGGGTTGTCTGCTAGATAACTTAGGTTTTCGACCGTAAACTTAAGTTATCAATTCGAAAACCTAGGTTTTCGGTTCGATAACTTAAGTTTTCTAATCACAACTGTGATTTTCGGTGTTGAGAAATAGAAACTCGAAGTTAAGGAAAGAGAAACTCGGGGTTGTGTGGTAGATAACCTAGGTTTTCGACCATAAACCTAAGTTTTCGATTCGAAAACCATGGTTTTCTGTTTGATAACTTAAGTTTTCTGTTTGAAAACTTAGGTTTTCGATTCAATAACTGTGAGTTTCTGATTATTTGGACATTTGGCCTTCCATAGCTGTCGGCGTGTTGAACGAGTTTCCTGACGATGTGTGTCTTGTCTGAGCCTTCAGCCCCTGCATTGAGGCAGGTGAAGGAATGTTGTCACGGAGGGCCCATGGTCGGAGGTGTATCCTCTGACGGGGTAATCCGCTCTCGTAAATTTGGTAGGAATGAACCGGAATTGGTGGAGCACTGGCATGTGCTTCGAGCCATGGATCTGTTGTCGGGGTGGTAGTGCATTCACTGTAGGTAGTCTTATTCGGGCGTAATAATCACGGCAATACTTGGTGTGGGACTCAACCGGATCTGTATACTTGAGGGCTATGTATTGATCGATGGAACCGGGAAAGGCGCCTGTGTGGGGAGGGCAGGCTCCGTAGGCCACGTCGTAAAACACAGCCCCGTACAAGATTCACAGCAGGAATAGCAGTGTCACGACAAAGCTTTGCGTGTTTTGAGCAACGTTTTGTTAAGAGGCGGTTACACTTTGTTCATAGCACTGTGTTCATGGTCAAACGTAGAATGAAAGCTGACCGGGGGGTATTTCTGACATTATAGCAATTTCCCCTGGTTAACTGTGGCCGAGAAATTGAATTAACTTGCCATTTCACGAAGTGGACCGTCTTGCCTCGGCGTCGTTCGTTTTTTTGCGCGTTCCACGGTGTAGTAGCCTTGCGCTGTTTCCACCAAGTGTTGTAATTCTTTCTCGCAAGAGTTTTCCAAATAAAAGCCTCCCATTTTGTACATCCGCGGTTGTCGGAATACAAAGATTTGTGACAAAGTGCTCATCGCTCAAGTTGGGGAGGTAAATCTTCTCGAACTTCTCCTTGAATTTACTGATCCGTACCGGGTCCCGATCTTGAACCCATCCTTCGGCAGTGGTTATGGCTGAATGAGATATAATTACAAGCGTCTGGTCCGTCATTCATAATTCAGCCGTCGTCCATTAAAGAATATCCGCGTCCATAATCCAAAGACC
The DNA here is from genome assembly GCA_036873755.1 of Hanleya hanleyi. NCBI lineage: Eukaryota > Metazoa > Mollusca > Polyplacophora > Lepidopleurida > Hanleyidae > Hanleya > Hanleya hanleyi. The sequence goes on from JAVTVY010007922.1 coordinate 9,028, forward strand.
TATTCCATATAACAGTTTTAGCACCAAATTCAAAAAGACAATCATAGTATACATAAACATAGGCTTGTTTGCTGGTCAAAGGTTTTCAATGATGCCGGCATCATAAGACACGCATGACTTGGGCTTCGTTTAACCCGGGGCTAGGTGCCGTATGCAGCCATGCAGGGTACTTCAAGATCCTCGTGGTGTTCATTTGAACAGTCACAATCAAAGCGTGACGCGGATACATCATTCTCCAGACAACGATTTTACAACAAAAATCATATGGATAAGAATACTGATCAGTGTTGGAACGTCATGATGTCTTGCCGGCATCATTTAAATTTGTTTACCACTTCTCTCTTGTAGGAAACTAGCCTATGTTTATGTATACTTTTGAATGTGATACTAATGCCGTTATATGAATTAGGTATTTTGATTGTGGATGCGGAAATTATTGTATGGACGACGGCTGAATATTGAAATACTGACACATGTATCATATTCGTTGCGTTCGGTAACGGTAATGGGCGATCTGAATATTTTAACCTCGATGTTCCACCGTGTATTCTTGGCCTTAAAAGGCTTGTACATTCGGCCTTTAAACGTCCGACTGAACCCTTAGTCTCGTTGTACGTGTGAAGAAGTACACAATAAATCTGGGCTTTCAGAAACAGAAACCCTTCTTGAAAGGGTCTGTTGAGAAATTTCGCGCCTTGCAACCACTCCCGAAGATGCGCTTGAATGCTCCCACGAGATTCTCCCCGTTTTTGTCCAGACGGGTACACCCATACTTCGACGGGATATTGATGCAAATCAAGATATACCGTTTACCATCGTTGTGGTTAAAGGAGGCAATCATATCGACGAAATCCGCTTTCTATTGTGTATTTACAGCACATGACGTAGAGCAGCTCAATGTAAGGTATAGGTGTCTTGTTTCTTTAGCCGATCATGGATGAATGCCGCGAGGCTTACGTGCTCGATAGAGGGTCGACAATGCACTATAGGATGATGGACACTCGGCGCTGTAATACAGCGTGTCCAACACCTTCTCCCAGCTTTTCATGTGGATGAATAACGTCTGAGGGCGATGTTCTCCCTTTTATACAGGCACTTGACGATTTCGTCAACGAGTTCGCGCAGTGCGTTGCCTCTTCGGTGTCCTTTGCCGTCGAAATACGAGCGTCGGAAGTTTCGGCAGAACATGATGTTAGGTTGCTGACGTGGAATGGTCGACACGGTGCTGAGTCATCGGGTAGTCTTTATCATCGTCCTTCTCTTCATAACCGGGACTATTTATTAAATTGATTCCTCCATAACTCGCGTCTCCATAGCACGCGACCAAGCCAATTGGTCGAGTGACAGCTCGACACCTGTAATTAAACAGCTGGTCCACACTGGGCCCCACATTCTCGAAGGGCTTAGGCCGTCCGTAGATCGGTGTCTTGGGTGAAGCCTTTGGCGGGGTCCTTGTAACGCCCCAAGCGGGCGAAGTACGGACCACGGTTTACGTAGATGGCATGCGCAGTGTGCGTGAGGTTGCCGTCGAGCTCACCGCTCAAAACAAGTTTCAGTTTGGTCCCCCCGTCAAGGTGTAGGGTAACCGCATTCGATATGGGTGTGTTAAGTACCGAGTCACAGGTCACCCGGTCTTCCACAGTGGTGAATCTAATCTCATAGACGTGTAACTCCACCTCGGGTGTACGGGTGCAGTCCACACTTGCTACGATTTCGCACAAAGTGGCGTCTCCCTAATTTCATATTAAGGAAGGACGCTCGTATTTGACAGCATGATAATTCTTCTTCCCTTTTTACTAACTGATATCTATAATACGATCCTGTTGGACGTAACCATTCCTCCAATCGGACATATAATAATTGCTGGTTGATCGCGCCTACACCCCACTGCAGAGTTAATCGTGTCCATTAGTGAATATTTGACTGGCCAAAATCCGCACTTTTTCGGAGCGCGAAAATTATGATTCCTTTATGGCGATAACATTTTACAAAAAACGAGTAGGTCGACCCCTGTTTTTCCACCGTTTTAAAATGCCCGTTGGACAGAAGCACTTTCACCTGTCTAAAAAGAAAATCATTTCGTTTGCTTTCTCTGAATGGTGGATCGAATGTGATACATTTTCGTACATTTATTGAGTTTTCAAGAAAAGTTGAAGGAGGCTTAAGGAGGATTGCGCCTCTTTTCTTCTCAATTTTCATTGCACACGTGTCACCTGAAATAATGGACAAGTATGCCCATTCAGTAAATATATACTTTTTCAGGGTTTTGTTGAATATTTTACATCTATTTATGGCCGATTAGACGAACCCATGCCTGTTTTCAGCCGTCCAGGACTTAGGGATAAGGACGGCTCGTAGGACTCGCGACATGGTTGATCGTAACCTGACATCGTGTGGTTCTGGACAAAACTGAGTACCAATCTTGAATTTATGAGCCCGTCGCCGGCTTTGTGGCCCCGCCATGTCATTCATGGTCATTGTCATGGTTGTAAATACGACGGTATTCTTTTCTTTCTTGCACGCTCATTTTTTCTCTCGCTCATGTGTCCGGTAGGCCGTGCATGGGAAGTGTTAAATGTAGGATTCATCTCAGCAGAAACGGATGTGATGTGACAAAGTGGTCAAATAACATCTAAATGAAAGAGTAAATTAACATCGAAATGACACGGGGGTAAATTAACATGAGGTGACTGTGGAGTACATTAGTGTTGAAGTGACCATGGATTATTAAATGTAGGGCATCGCGATCGCTCGGCCGATTCCGTCAAAGTTATCTGACCTCGCGCATTAATGGTATGGGGAATTTACAGCTCTCAGCTGTAAACCTTGATCCGCCGCACGTGAGGCACACAACATACTATAAGATGTATTTCCGCGCACATAGACCTCGTTTAGTTCTTTCTTACCAGGAGATAAATTGGAGCCATTTTCAAGAGCTAAGAAGAGGTCTGGCAACTGAAAAGCAACCATATGACTCTACAGGAAAGCATCCCTCAGCACCTAACATTCAGACCCGAGAATACGGTGGATTCTCGGACGTAGCCTTAGTATCTCAGCCGCGCTTTATTGCAGATGTTCATGTGGAGACTATGCAGTATCCACACGGCCCCTAGCATCGGCTTAAGCGGAATTAGATACGCTCGCTCGGGAGCTGCGATGACGGATCAGCTCATACAACTCATCTGATATTAATCATTAATGAATGAGCATCGTGGACGTCTGATGGAGTAAACGCCTCAACATGGGGTAACCTGGTAAATGCAAGAATACACAGAGCAAGGGAATCAGACATATTTTTGAGTTTTTAATTCTTGACAAATTGGCTCGAGTTCGACAGGCCTATTTGTTATATCAAAGCTGAAAGGGATGACGATTGGAACATGGTTGAGAAACCGTCACAAACGTGCAAAGCATTCATGGATGTATTTGGCTGTTGAATTAACTACCAGCTGAATAGTAGATGACATTAATAGAATAAGGCCAGAAATGCCTGCACCAATAGCAGCCCTTGGTTTTAAGGACTGACAGACGTAAACAGTTCTTTCTATTCACTGACAGACGTAAACAGTTCTTTCTATCCATTTTGCAAATCGAGAGCATCCTAACAAGAATTGAGTCTCATTTTCGATAACCTTACATAAAGTCCATAGAAGGTACACCCTGGGGATCCCGTGATATCGACCTTTTTATTATTTGAAGCATGGAGACACGATGTTTCCTATTTTTTGACTGAGATTACTGTATCTTTGTCTTCGAAACTCGTTTTTATGCTGCCGTACGTTTCCATCTTGCTAAAGGTTAACAGTTTGCCATACCATAAAGTGGGAAACCTAGAGAATATAACCTTTATAACGTAATTCAGTGTCGGTTTTCGGAATTTTCAGCTTTGATTTCCCCAGAGGTGATCACAACCTGCCTGCTAGTTCACCTTTGATATATATAATAAATCCAGTTTTTGCAATTTGTCAACCTACATTCTTCGGTTTGTTCAAGATATGCGTTATACAGTATTACGGTGGGTCAGAGTTCAGAATATGTACAAAATTATTCACACAATTCAAAACGGTAAAAACCTTATCAGGGTCTCTCCCTAATTCGCCCAATACGGCAAAACTGATCGATTTAGAATGTACGCCAGGTAGTCGGTTACAATATGGACCTTTTCGTTCGCATTGACCATATCAAACAGAGACTATAACATTCAGATGTGCTGATTTATGGACATAACCAGGTCACACCTCAGGACCATATAATGGTATGGGCTGGATAAGACAATCAAATAATCTACCAGCTAAAGTGATATTTAGTTCTGTTGGGTTAACAGCATTTTCCAGGGAGAATAGCGCTTTCTCTGCTCTGCAAGCAAGATTTGCAGTTGCACAGCTGAATTGGTCATTACAGTGTAATATAACACCAAACTATTTGCATTTATCTGGTGACTGCCGATTTGGAATTTCTCGTTATTATTACAGCCAAAACTGATAATTACAAGCGTCTGGCGAGTGGTCCGTCATTCACAATTCAGCCGTCGTCCACCAAAGAACATCCGCGTCCACAGTTCAAAGACATATTCCATATTCCATATAACAGCATTAGCACCAAATTCAAAAAGACAATCATAGTATATATAAACATAGGCTAGTTGATTAAATTAAGCAACGCTAAACTCGGTCAATACTTGGATGGGTGACCGAGTGCTGTACTGGCTGGGCTGATCAGTGTCCAGGGTAATAGGAACTGTGAACACTCTCGTGTTCTGGCACATGTAGGCACCGTCCCTACTCACTCCCTATTCTCGAGAGCTAGTAGTATTGATAATACTAATACAGAATGATAATGCATTAGGCCTAATAATAGAGTAACGAAAATCGAATTTCGCACAGAAGTGAAGTCATGTTTAGAAATTTGGAAAATTTAGACCTTTATGCTTCTTACATACTACCACACATCGATATTGATTGTTTGATTTATAAACAAAGCTTTCAAATTGAACAGAACAAGGAATATTTGCTAGGGTCAACTTTGGTCATGACACGTGATACTACTAATAAACTACGTCTAACACTGATAAACATCCAGGCATATAGACTGCACCCAATGACCTTCGACGCTCTGACACTATTCCACGCCTTTGTCGTAAGTTGATTCAGATCGTTTCAACGTATTTGTGTTTGGTATTTTCGGAGCAAACTAGTTATGAATCTGTGAGCAGAACAGTTATTTTTATCACGTCGCATGACCGAAATATGTCTGGAATTTTCTACGCAGTCAATCTTTTGACAGGTTGCGAGCTGAAAATTTATGTCATAAAATCCATCCTTTTTAATAAAGTTACTATTCCCCATGCATTGTTATGCTTGTTTAAGAGCTAAAGCTGGAATTTCTAGAGTCTTACCTATGAAATATGATGTCAGTCTGGAATAATCCTCGATTGTAGTCCATGAGTTGACGACAGAATTTCCGGCAAAAGTGGCGTGCGCGCCATTTTGTTGTGAAAAGGGCGAGTAGGATTTCGCCATAAAAACTTGTAATGGGCCTTTGGTGCGGAAATTATTGTTTCCGTATAAGGATCAGGGCCTTTTCCACAAAGTGGCTGGAGATCTAGGCTTGATTTGATCAGTTCAGTGAGAAATTAATTTGTTTCGGAACGTACTGGGTAAAATCTATCGCCTGAAAATTAGTGCTGCCATGTCTTGATTTGTACTTCGCGGAATTATTGCATCAGCCAAGTGACGTCATGCAAGTGACGTATATCAGTGACGTGTTATTTGGCAAATTGCCAGATAGTAGGGTATAAATAGCCGAGCCGCTTAATATGTAGACTAGTACCCATCCACTGCGCATGACCCGCTATCGCTAAGCTTGTGGACCAGTATCTGATAATGAAAAGACGAAATGGCGGCCAAATTTGAGCCCATACCTTCAACATGGAGTGTTTATGAAATGGCTCGATGCGTAGAGGAAGTGCTACAGATCAATGTGAAAACTACCGCTCAAGATATGCGTCTGTTTCATCTTGCTTTAGGACTTGATAATTGATGATGTTAAATAATGATATTCTGTAAAAGATTGTTTCTTTTATCGACCTTCAGTTTGGCCTTGTCAAGAACAGGCTCTATCAGCTTGACGAGAGTGTCTGTGGGTCCGCGTCAGTCCGTAACGTCACAGCATAATTTTACACAACGTCACAATGCGACGGTATAATGAATTGTTAATCCGATTGTTGCATAACGTCACAATACACGTCAACAGGTCATGACATCGCCGCTACAGTGAAGGTCGGCATTATTAGAAGCCTGTCGTCAATCGGCCCAACGTTATCAGACGACGGCGGCCAGTCTACTTAATATGTCGGGCAGATGATCTCCGTGGTCTAGCCGTGAACATCTCCGTGGCGCTTATATAGTGTTATATATAACTGGTGCATCAATTAAACTAATAAGCATATTGTAAGGATTAATGATAAATTGTGGAATTTAAATACTATTTAGTTAAATATTATTTAGTTAAATAAAATTGGCAAAGAACAAGACAAAGAACAAGACAAAGAAACAGATCAAGGCACAGATCAAGCACAGATCACAGGAGAAGACTTAATTAAGACAGTTTGAATGTTCTATCTTGTAGTTTACTGATCCTGTCGGGATTTGTCAGTGCAGACATGGCGACAGATCAGTAAGAAGACAAAGAACAAGACAAAGAACAAGACAAAGAAACAGATCAAGGCACAGATCACCGGAGAAGACTTAATTAAGACAGTTTGAATGTTCTATCTTGTAGTTTACTGATCCTGTCGGGATTTGTCAGTGCAGACATGGTGACAGCTTAGTAAGAAGACAAAGAACAAGACAAAGAACAAGACAAAGGGGCAGATCAAGGCACAGATCAAGGCACTGATCACAGGAGAAGACTTAATTAAGAAGGTTTGAATGTTCTATCTTGTAGTTTACTGATCCTGTCGGGATTTGTCACTGCAGACATGGCGACAGATCAGCAAGAAGACAAAGAACAAGACAAAGAACAAGACAAAGAAACAGATCAAGGCACAGATCGAGGCACAGATCACAGGAGAAGACTTAATCAAGATAGTTTGAATGTTCTATCTTGTAGTTTAATGATCCTGTCGGGATTTGTCAGTGCGGACATGGTGACAGATCAGTAACAAGACAAAAGTCGGGACAAAGAACAAGATTACGAGTTAATCAGAAGTGACTTTAATAAGCTTTATAGGTTTACAGGATTGAGAATAGAATCTTTTACATAGGATAATTCATATCGAAGCGCCCGCGGTGTTCAGTTGGTAAATCTGAACTTATTCTTTGATAATAAGCAAGGTTGTTTAGAAGAAAGATATAGAAATTTCAGCCATAACTTCATTTCTTTCTAAGACGCGAAGTTCTATTTATACATTGCTCGCACAGTTGCTTACAGATTCATCCCAGGTAAACTCCACTGAGGGTTATTTCTCTTCCATCAAGACTATTTGCTCCAAACTGAGATACTGCTTGAATATACAAAACATTTGAAGTTCTCGTTTTGTTGAAAATAGAATTCACTTGTTTAATTCACAAGCCTTGTGTGGACGTTAATTATTAACATTTCTTATACAGTACTAAGATTTGTTACTATTCTAGCTGAGACTTCTAAGCTTTTGAAGTAACAGATTTAAGAGTTTTCCTTCCTTCTACGAACTCATCAATAGCGGCACCTTCGGAGGGATAAAACTTTTGGCCATTAGATACGTTACCAAGTGCAGGACGAAATTCTAGATATTTCCAGAGGGTAAATATCGTTGATAGTTTTTCAGGTACAGTAGCTTGCTAGGAACTGACGAGAGTTTGAATTCTCATAGATTCAAGGCTACTTACATATAGCACCCCGTGTGAAAACCGCTACAACCGGTGGCAGCGGTGGGATACAAAAGCTCTTAATAAGGCAGTTTCAGGAGCGTAAATTTCAAGCAAAGGGGGAGGTTTTCAATCTCAGTTATGGAGTCAGATAGTGAGGTTGCGGAAAACACAGTTATTGATGAGGAAATCTCGTTTAGACCAGCTCATCATGATGTTAGCGACGAGCTAGTGTTTGGACCACCGAGATCATCTCCACATGAGATGGGAGATGGGGATTCTGCTCATGTGTCTCGTCGCAGTGGTCGTCGCAACCTTAAGCCCGAAAATTTCAATGGAGACATCCTGGGATGAATATTTGCGAGTCTTAAAATGCATTGCAAAATTGAATGGCTGGAGAAAGGATGAGCAGGCAGATTATCTTTTTGCACATCTTCAGGGTCCTGCTAGGCAGCTTGCATGTACCTTATCTGATCACTTAGTTCTAGTCCATGGAAACAGATTCGGGCCCAGGAATCAGGCAGAGCTCTACCTGGCCGAGTTAAGGGGAAGACGACGTAAAGAGAAGGAAGATCTTCGCGAGCTAGGGCAGGCAATTCGTAAACTATCAACTCTGGCTTATCCTGGGATATCATCTGAACATCAAGAGCGATTGGCAAAGATCCATTTTATCGATGCCCTTGATGACCACAAGATGAGGATGCAAGTTCAGCAAGGGAAACCGGAAAATTTACAGCAAGCCATTACCTTGGCATTGGAAATTGAAGGGTACTGGAAAATAGAGCCGCATCGTAGTGGTGATTCTCTGCGTCGGCGAAACGTCCGAGAGATATCAGTGCCAAAAGAGAACAATATCGAAAGGAGGTTGGCGGAAATCGAAAAGAAGATGGGAAGTTTACCAGAACAAAATCTTGCAAATAGGTATCCAAAGAATCATACTTCCCAACAACCTCGAAGGTCCATGGAAGAGGTCGAATGTTTCCAATGTCACCAGAAAGGACATTTTCGACGGTACTGTCCACAAAGAAGCCAGCCTAGGCAACACTTGGGAAATGGGGAGCAACCGACCCAGGGGGGGCAAGGTTCGGTTGTAGAGCTCAGTGAGCCCCGGCAACATTGGACACCTCCACAGCAAACTAATTTAGAATCGATTATTGGGGAAGATTCAGCACAGGACTCCAGGACTATACATGAAGTTGAAATGGGAAGTCTTGAGAGTGGGTTATATGTTCCTGGACATATCGGAGATAACATCATTTCATTCCTGGTGGACAAGGGGTTTTGTGTCACTTTGATTTCTGATGTTGTTTTCTCTAGCATACCAACCGTTGATCAGCCAGTTTTAAAGCCTACTGATCTACGACTTCATGGGGCCGATCACAGACCCTTAAAAGTAACTGGAATATGTCAAATGAACATTGGGATTTTATCTCGTCCTACACCAATTGACGTCGTCATCGCAAATATCAAGTGTGACGGGATTATCAAAATGAACTTCCTGACTAAATTTGATTGTGAAATTCATCCAAAACGAAGATGTTTGACTTGTGAAGGACAGCAAATTCTATGTGATAAGAACTCTGAAACGTCTGATTGTTGTCGGTTAATGGTAGATCAGACAGTAACCATTCCGCCGGGGCATCAAATTATTATTCCTAGCAAGCCCCCATCTGGAACTGAAATAATGGGGAAGTGGGCTATTTGTGAACCTTTGCCAAATGTTCCCAAGGATGTTGATTTACTGGTTGGTAGGACACTGGTAGACACAGAGGTCGACAATTATCCTCTTACCATATTGAACCTAGGAGTTGAACCGCAGGTAGTTTATAGAGGGACTACTATTACAACACATATAAGGGAAACAGCTAAGTCCTGTTTTGTATACAGACGAATTTATGTCTCAGGGGAATGAACTCCCAGAGAACTTGTTCGAGTCGGACACTTATGGAGTCATCGGCAACATAAGTTCTAGTCAGGTTCTTGAAGATTTGCCTGAACATTTGAAACTGATGTACGAAATAAGCACCATAGGTATGGAGTTTAACAATAAGGTTAAGGTAAAATCTTTATTGATTGAGTATGCAGATATTTTTGCCACATCAGACGCTGACTTGGGAAGGGCAAAAGGGATTAAACATTCAATGAACACGGGAAATGTTCCCCCATTGCGCCAAGCGCCAAGAAGGTTACCTGTTCATAAGCAAGAAGAGGCAGATCGACAAATTCAGGACATGTTGAAAAGAGGGATTATTGAAAGATCGTCAAGTCCATGGGCCTCTCCGATAGTCTTAGTTACTAAGAAGGATCTTAGTATCAGATTCTGTGTAGACTATCGTCGTTTGAATCAGATTTGCGTGAAAGCAACATGGAGCAACTTGTTTTTCAACAATTGATCTTGCAAGCGGCTACAGGCAAGTGGAGCTTGATGAAGACGCAAAGGAGAAAACTGCATTCACCACTAGAAGTGAGCTGTGGCAATTCAATGTTACGTCTTTTGGTTTGTGCAATGCACCTTCTACATTTGAACGTCTGATGGAGCTAGTTCTTGCTGGTTATCAGTGGGAAATATGTCTTGTTTATATCGACGATGTTGTGATCTTTGGAAAGACTTTTGATGAGGCTATTGTGAATCTGAGGAAGATGTTCGATAGGCTCAAATATGCAGGCCTAAAATTGAAACCCAAGAAATGCCATTTGTTCCAAAAGGAAGTGAAGTATTTGGGACATGTGATTTCGTCAACAGGGGTATCAACAGACCCTGAGAAGATACAGACAATTCAAAACTGGCCCATTCCTACATCAGTTACGGAGGTGAGAAGTTTTGTTGGTCTGGCTTCGTACTATCGAAGATTTATCAAAGATTTCGCATCCATTGCCAGACCATTACACAAATTAACTGAAAATGACAAAGAGTTCAGGTGGACATGCGAGTGCGAAACATCATTTAGAATCTTGCAACAGAAATTATGCAGTACACCAATCCTAGCATTTCCCAGTTCTCATGGAGATTTCGTCCTGGACACCGATGCAAGTAATACAGGTATCGGAGCTGTTCTATCTCAAGTTCAGGGAGGTCAGGAGAAAGTCATAGCATATGCCAGCAGGACTCTCAGCAAAGCAGAGAGGAATTATTGCGTCACCCGACGTGAATTGTTAGCTGTTGTAACTTACGTCAAGTACTACCGGCACTACCTGTATGGTCGGCACTTCACGGTCCGGACTGATCACAATGCTCTTCGATGGCTACTAAATTTCAAAGAACCAGAAGGACAAATGGCTAGATGGCTGGGAATGTTGAGTACTTTTGATTTTGAGGTTGTTCATCGTCCGGGAAAAGTGCATGGTAATGCGGATGCTCTGTCTAGGAAACCATGTAATTGGTGTGAGAAGTTTGGTTACAAAGAGTTTCCGGTCAACATTGTTGATGTACCTGAAGAACCGAGAAAGGAAACGATTAATGTCGAGGTACAGACAGATCATTCTGGACCCATAGAAACAGAGAAACACCACCAAGATCAAGTGGGTTCCTAAGAATTGGGGCTATAGACAGAAATATCAACGCCATAATAAAACACGAAACCCTCCAGCACAACAGGTTAATGCAGTGACAAGAAGTCAGGGAAGAACGTCTGTTACCACTGCAACTCCACCAAGCACCAATAGTGTGGGGCCAATTGTCGCCGAGTAGTTTTGGTTTGTAAATTGTTGTAACTTTACATTTTCTGATAGGTTGGACCTTGCGAATTGCGAAAATCATTGGTGCCGGGTTTTCTTTCGTTGGCTTCCGGAAAAAATTTGCTATCTCTTTTTGGCCTGGGTGGGCTTTGGTTGTGGAATAAGCTCAAGGTAGAATTTTACCTATATCTTCAGAGCTAATCGATTTCAAGAATCCAAAATTTCTGAATATCCTCCTTATTATAATACGATCATTTTCAGTCTATTTACATATTGTTAGAAGGAGGGCATTGTGGGTAACTTCAAAATGGCGTTCCTAGGGAGTGTACCTGAAACTAGCGTTTTTTGCCATGCCCCAGCTTTTTTTGGACATTTACTCCCAATGTCCATACAATTATTTTGTTTTAGGGCTACATATGTGATTAGTTAATTTCTGCCCTCCACTAGGCTGCAATTATACCCTTAAACTACATGTCTTTATTGACTAAATTACACCACAGTTCGTGTATAACGAATATTTTATATTCAGCAAGAGTGAAGACACATTTCAAACACGAAGCACGAGATGTGCTACAATCCCTCAGCCCCCAAACAGTCCACACCAAGACGTTATGGCATTTGTATACGCTTTTGTATGAACCACTGATTGAACCATGTGCTGAATAAAATATCTAGCTTCACAGGCACATTTTTTTTGAAAAAAAAAATGAGGGAGGGAGGTTTTTTATCTTTTTAACTTCTTTGTCCAGACCCAAATAATGCATCTTTTCTGGCTAACTGATGCGATAGTTGAATACAATTTACATGAAACCAACAACGTTCTTCGAGTTGCCGTACGTGAAGAATCAGACAAGCTCACCAGTACTATTTCTGCACAAAACATCAAACAACTTAATGTTCAAGTTGAAAGAAATTTAAAAAAAAATGTAAAAAAGAATTTTCTTAGGGTTGATGAGGTGGCAAAAAAACTGAGACAGCGCCTGCGAAGCTGCAAACTTATTTTAATCAACCTTGGTATTCTTGTGACAAGGTGTCCACATCGCTAAGTTGGAAACAACTACAGTTGCTGTTTGACTTATGAAGTATAGCTGGCATGCGAATGGTGGGATTATTTGTTATATTTGTTTGCAAGTATGCTTACATGATACCCCCGTAATCATGTTTCGAGCATGTGTCGCTTTAGAGTGCATTCTGACAGCCAACAAAGCCAAAGGATAAGCACAACAAAGGGTACCAAACAACAGATATAAAAGAAAAGACATTATACACCCACAAACCATTAAGCACATCAAAGGGCACAAAAATCAAATCCTTCCGACTACGTAGGTAACAGAGCTTCATCATTGGGCATTCAATTTTCACACTGTATACATATGGTACATCTCATGCACATGTAGTGAACTCTTAGTAAAAGCCCGGATATGAACTGGTGCCACCTATAGACACAAGTGCGCGAAACACAATCGCAAGCGACATCCCATAGCAAATTTTAGAAGAATCTGATAAGGGGTTCTGAAGTAATAAGATTTTGAAGTAATTGACCGGAAACCAAATTAAGATTTTGCTACAAGAGGCACAAGAGGGCGAAACACATTCATAAGCGGCAACTCAAGGCATGGTATATGCATACCAAATTTGAGTAGAATACGATGAGCAGTTCTCAAGTTATTGCCTAGAACGAATTTTGAATTTTGCCACCAGATGGCGCCGTCTGTAGGCGCAAGTCGACAAAACGCAATCACAATCGACATCTCTAGACATGGTTATGCATATCAAATTATCCGATGAGTGGTTCTCAAGTTATTGCCTGGAAATTTATTTTAGATTTTGCCACCAGGTAGTACCACCTCTAGGCGCAAGTAGGCGAAACTCAATCCCCAGTGACATGTCATGGTATGGTATATGCATACTAAATTTGAGAAGAATCCGATGAGTGGTTCTCAAGTTATTGCCTGGAAACCAAACTTAGATTTGCCACCAGGTTGTGCAACCTGTAGGTGCAAGTGGGCGAAACGCAATCCCAAGCGACTTGGCATAGTATATGCATACTAAATTCCAGAAGAATCCCATGACCATTTCTCAAGCTATTGCCCGGAAACGAATTTCAGATTTTGCCACCAAGTGGCGCCACCCATGTGTGTAAGTGGGCGGAACACAGTTCATGGCATGATATATACATACCAAATTTGAAAAGAAATCGATGAGCTTTTCTCAAGTGATTGCCCGGCAATCAAATTAAGATTTTGCCACCAGGTGGTGCCATCTGTATCCACATGTGGGTGAAACGCAACCCCAAGCGACTAATCATGGCAAGGTCAATGCATACCAAATTTGAGAAGATTCCGAAGGGTGGTTCTCAAGTTATTGCCCGAAAATGAATTTCAGATGGACGAAGAGATGGATGGATGGACACAAGAACGGACAAGCGGAATCCAGTATAACCCCTACTACGTACAGGGGGTATAAAAAATTAAACACACTGCTGTGAAGAAAAATCTGTAAAGTTGTGATGTTATTGGCCTGGCCTGAAACTAAATGTCGGATGGTTGTCCGAGGAGTTTTTGTTCGCTGCGGCTTTTGTGCAGATCCCAAAAAAGAATGCTGAACTGTTCGCATATTGTTCATATTTTCTCATGGAATAGCTTTCACTTGACTACGGGCGAGGACACATTTCGTTGTTGATAAATTACAATCTACTTTTGTTGTCAAGTTGAATAGATGCATTTCATGCACACCTAATACATTTTAAAGTTATTTCATACACTTATTCAGAAGATATAGCCAGTGAACATTGGCTATATTCAGTGTATCATTCAGAAATAAAGCCTCTGTAAACATAGATCTGTAAGGTCCACTGATGACCCTAAGTAAAGAAAATAGGACACGAATGGATACCAAACTCCTATTTATATGTGTTCCCAAGGCGTGGAAATTTCACAAATTACAACCGAAGCATAATTAAAGCCAAGTGAGTAATAGGCAAACGGCAATTCATGAACAGAAAGCGTTATGGAGATTTAAACTGGAGATGTAAACTTGCACTACATTTCCCAGCACATTACAGATCAATTCTCCGTGTGGTTATCTCTTCTGTCCACACCTCTTGCAGAAACATGTCTTGATGTAATACTTAGATTTATGTAGATCAGGGCAAACATTCCATGACTATTTTGGAGGTAGAATGGAAAGAAAGGATTGCTGAATACAGGAAAATTATTATGTAAATGATTTGACCACCATTAGATTTTAGAAACAAACTATAAGAAGGCTCATACTAGATAAGGTTGGAATGACACCATGATACATATGGACAGAAAAGGGGACAGACAGACGATGACCTGACCAACGAAACATACAAAAGGCACATCTACATATTACATGCTATATTGGGCAGAAGTTTCGTCGACCTGCCTTCAGTAGTTGAAAATATATGGATCCTAACGAAAGGAGGACGGACGGACAGACGCCTGGACAGGCGGAGAGATGAGGCGACAACAATACCCCTGATCCCAATCGGGCCGAGATGTAAACACGCTCATATGAAGCAGCCTCGGGTTTCGTCACTAAACCACCATCTGTTTGACATTTCAAACATATTATATAATCTGTTGGTTTTCTTTTCGCCATCTTTCATAAACCTGCTGGGTAGAGGAAAACAGCATTTCAGATTGATAATTTTCTTGTTGAATTGGACGTCTTGCTATTTCAAAAATGTTGTCTGGCATGGGACGCTGGTCCCCCCCCCCCCTGGTTTTCATCTCAAACTTTTAGTCATAGCAATGGGACAAAAAAGGAATACAGAGAGTTGAAACTTACTGACTTTTCGATCATTTTGAGCGTACAGTATTTCCATAGGGTATAGTACACAAAGTTGGCAATGGCATGTTTTCTGGAAGGCACGTATTTGGCTATTTCGGTTAATTTTTGGCCAACAAATAAAGAAGTTATTTATTTCGCCAAACCTAATTAATTATTTATGATATTAATTTTGCGAGATTAAGGTTCGAAACATGAAAAAATATATACATTACCGAAAATAGTCCGAAAAAAGACTTTCGAGAAAATGACGTCACTGTGACGTCAAATTGACGGCCATCTTTAGAATAAATTTTACATTTTCTGATAGAACTTGATTCCAATATATAGTATGCAAAGTTTAAGCTCTCTAGCCCCAGGGATAACAAAAATATGAACGGTTGCCGAAATACCATCACCCAATTTTCATGACACCCCCGAATAGGCACATAACGGAATTGGTTAAGGTCAAAATGACATTAAATGCTCAAAGAAAACCTGGCACCAAACTTGTTCTATTTCGCAACATCATAACAAATAAGAATTCACATGGTGCCAACAATTTACACGCCAAAACTACTCGGGCATATTTTACGACAATTGGCCCCACACTACAATGCTCAAACTGACGAAGACGATCAGTTGGACAATAAATGGACAAATATAAAGATTGCAGAATTTCAGAGGAAAGACAAAGATTTGCAGTGGATAATAAACGCTAAAACCAAGAGTCAACAACTTCCTCGTTGGGAAGAAGTCTCCTCACAGAATAGGGCAACCAAGTATTTCTGGGCACAATGGGGCCGTCTCGCATTTCAAGACATCCTACAACGTAGGTAGGAATCTGAGGACGGACGTACTCATCACTGGCAGATTTTGTTACCCGCAGAATACAGAAGAAAAGTTTTTCAGCAACTTCATGCCTCAATAACAGCAGGGCATCTAGAAGTAAGGAAGACATTACCTGAGATCAAATTACGTTATCAATGGTATGGGATGCGTAAGGATATTCGATTATGGTGTAAACAGGGTGACAAATGTAGTTCACGAAAATCCCCCAGCAAAAGATATCGAGCTGGCCTGAAGCAGTACACGGTAGGTGTAAATCTGGAACGAATAACTGTTGATGTTCTAGGTCCATTACCCAAAACGAAGAAGGGAAATCAATACATTGTCATCTTGCAGGATTATTTCACCAAATGGGTAGAAGGTTATGCTATGAGAAATCAAGAAGCTGAGACGGTAGCCAACGAAATAGTGAGAGAATTCATTTGTAGATTTGAAGTTCCCCGACAGCTACATTCTGATCAAGGAACCAATTTTCAATCCACTGTTCTCAAAGAAGTTTGCAGGTTATTGAAAATACAGAAACCGGAACAACCCCATATCATCTCCAGTCCAATGGAATGGTGGAAAGATTCACCAGAACACTTGAGGATCGTTTGGCAATGATGGTGGATAAGAACCAACGAAACTGGGATGAACAGTTACCGTTCGCACTAATGGCGTACAGATCCTCAGTGCATGATGTAACTCAAGAAACACCCAACATGATGATGTTTGGGAGGGAAATGGATCTTCCTCTCGCCTTGATTACTGGAAGGCCAGCAGTAATGACAACGTCAGGTAGTACTCAATTTGCGGTAGAGCTGCGCGATCGCTTGGAAATGGCACATGAGAGAGCACGAGCCTTCCAAGCTAAGAATATCGAAAGGCAGAAACGAAACTACAACTTGAGAAAGAAGGGAAAGAGTTTCCAAGTTGGAGATGCCGTATGGTTGTATGACAGTTCAAGACAAAAGCAGCTATCCCCAAAACTAATGTGTCGTTGGTCAGGGCCATTTCAAGTTGTGGGAAAGCTTGATGATGTAGTATATCGTCTCCAGAAGAATCCGACCGCCAAGATGAAACTTGCTCATTTTGATAGGTTGAAACCATACCAGGGTGCTGAATTCAAACCCTGGCCGGTTCTTCCCTCTGGAAATAAAAGAAACTAGGGTTAATGAAGCATGATCATAATAAATGTAGCAAAGTAACTGATTAACATTATATGATAACAAATTCAGGCAATCTGTTGACTGGATTTTCTCTTCATTTATACTACAGACCAAGATGGCTGATCCAACCAGAGTTGTTTGTGTCTATGGTCAGACATTTAAGAACAAAGCAAACCTTTCAAGGCATCAAAGGAACACATGCCTGCTTAACCACAAGGGGAGTGTTAGTCATATGTGCCCCTATTGTGATCGCAGTTTCCACGACCTGACAGGCCTGAAGTGCCACCTGGCCAGTACCTGTACCAGAAGCCCATGGATTAGAAAACCAGGTCGGGGAAAGGTTACATCACCACCATCCCCAAGGCAGGTCGCTCAAGCCTCTAAGACATCAACACCATCCCCAAGGCAGGTCGCTCAAGCCTCTAATACATCAACACCATCCCCAAGGCAGGTCGCTCAAGCCCCTACATCAACACCATCCCCAAGGCAGGTCGCTCAAGCCCCTAAACGGGAAGACCGAGAAACTCCTTCGGCACCAACTCAAGGTCCATCCGTTGTGGAGTCGGACATCAAACTTGTCCCCCTTGAGGAACCGGTTTTTGAGGCAATCATAATAGACCCCGCACCGGCCCAGGAGCCAGCAGCTTTCACACCTCAAGAGAGAGAATCAGAGTTGGTTCCACATCAATTGAGCGCCGAACCACTTTGCCCACCCCGATCGCCAGGGACTCCTGTGCAGGATGAGGACTTGTTTGGCCCCGCATCCACTTCCTCTGCCATCTCCATCCCCTCCTCCCCTGAGGAAATAGATTCAGGTTTGGAAGAGTCCAGAGATGAGGATATTCAATTCATCCAGGTCATCATCAGCCCCATCAGGTGGCGAGATGTGGGGACCCAATATGAGCCTCCGGTCAAGATGGTCAAGTCCGAGAAGTTTTGAGTGATTTTTGGTTCCGCTCAAGCCGTACAGTTTATGGTTAACATTGTTCTCATTAATTATATCAGTATTGTAAGGTATGGCTATTTGTTGAGAAGAAGTTGGATTAGTATTTAATGTTAAAAACCGGTTTTCCTAATGTTTAAAAGTGAGCGTTTCCGCGAAAAAGCATGTACATATTTAGAATTAAATCGTTTACTGTTCCTGTTATTTGAGACTTCTGTGTTGGTCAATGGTGGGAATGAACTTCGTTGGAACATTTGAAATCTTAACTTGGAATCGATGGCCCTTTTGATGCTGTAGGGTCGAGTTGTGTCTTCTCATAAAGAATTTCAAACATAACTCCGGATACACTGTGATGAAGTGGATATATATTTTTTTCTTTCATACCAGATACCTTGTACACAACTTGTTCGAGGGCGAACAAATCTTGGAAGGGGGTGGTGTAACGAAAATCGAATTTCGTACAAAAGTGTAGTAATGTTTAGAAATTTGGAAAATTTAGACCTTTATGCTTCTTACATACTACCACACATCGATATTGATTGTTTTGATTTATAAACAAGGCTTTCAAATTGAACAGAACAAGGAATATTTGCTAGGGTCAACTTTGGTCATGACACGTGATACTACTAATAAACTACGTCTATCACTGATAAACATCCAGGCATATAGACTGCACCCAATAACCTTCGACGCTCTGACACTATTTCCACGCCTTTTGTCGTAAGTTGATTCAGATCGTTTCAACGTATTTGTGTTTGGTATTTTCGGAGCAAACTAGTGATGAATCTGTGAGCAGAACAGTTATTTTTATCACGTCGTATGACCGAAATGTGCTTGGAATTTTCTACGCAGTCAATCTTTTGACAGGTTGCGAGCTGAAAATTTATGTCATAAAAATCCATCCTTTTTAATAAAGTTACTATTCCCCATGCATTGTTATGCTTGTTTAAGAGCTAAAGCTAGAATTTCTAGAGTCTTACCTATGAAATATGAGGTCAGTCTGACAGTTGACGACAGAATTTCCGGGAAAAGTGGCGTGCGCGCCATTTTGTTGTGAAAAGGGCGAGTAGGATTTCGTCATAAAAACTTGTAATGGGCCTTTGGTCCGGAAATTATTGTTTCCGTATAAGGATCAGGGCCTTTTCCACAAAGTGGCGGGAGATCTAGGCTTGATTTGATCAGTTCAGTGAGAAATTAATTTGTTTCGGAACGTAATGGGTAAAATCTATCGCCTAAAAATTAGTGTTAAGGCTGCCAGGTCTTGATTTGTACTTCGCGGAATTATTGCATCAGCCAAATGACGTCATGCAAGTGACGTATATCAGTGACGTGTTATTTGGCAAATTGCCAGATAGTAGGGTATAAATAGTCGAGCCGCTCAATATGTCGGGCAGATGATCTCGGTGGTCTAGCCGTGAACATCTCCGTGGCGCTTATATAGTGTTATATAACTGGTGCATAAATTAAACTAATAAGCATATTGTAAGGATTAATGATAAATTGTGGAATTTAAATACTATTTAGTTAAATATTATTTAGTTAAATAAAATTGACAAAGAACAAGAAAAAGAACAAGACAAAGAAACAGATCAAGGCACAGATCAAGGCACAGATCACAGGAGAAGACTTAATTAAGACAGTTTGAATGTTCTATCTTGTAGTTTACTGATCCTGTCGGGATTTGTCAGTGCAGAGATGGCGACAGATCAGTAAGAAGACAAAGAACAAGACAAAGAAACAGATCAAGGCACAGATCACAGGAGAAGACTTAATTAAGACAGTTTGAATGTTCTATCTTGTAGTTTACCGATCCTGTCGAGATTTGTCAGTGCAGACATGGTGATAGCTTAGTAAGAAGACAAAGAACAAGACAAAGAAACAGATCAAGGCACAGATCACAGGAGAAGACTTAATTAAGACAGTTTGAATGTTCTATCTTGTAGTTTACTGATCCTGTCGGGATTTGTCACTGCAGACATGGCGACAGATCAGTAAGAAGACAAAGAACAAGACAAAGAAACAGATCAAGGCACAGATCAAGGCACAGATCACAGGAGAAGACTTAATTAAGACAGTTTGAATGTTCTATCTTGTTTAATGATCCTGTCGGGATTTGTCAGTGCGGACATGGTGACAGATCGGTAACAAGACAAAAGTCGGGACAAAGAACAAGATTACGAGTTAATCAGAAGTGACTTTAATAGGCTTTATAGGTTTACAGGACTGAGAATAGAATCTTTTACATAGGATAATTCATATCGAAGCGCCCGGGTTGTTCAGTTGGTAAATCTGAACTTATCCTTTTTGATTTTGATTTTGATTTCACCATGCATAACAATAATGTTTAGTAAACAAAATATAATAGTGGCGGTATGAAAACCCCGAGGGGTTTGTTTTATCCCAAAATAATAATTATATTTAAAAAGATGATAATATGCGGTAAACTCTATCATAGTGAGACAATTCAATTTTGTATAAAACAAAAATACAAATTTAATTTCCAACTGCCACAGACGGCAAACAGAATAGATGTCTAATTATGTTCCAGTAATAAATACGATTTTATCCTCGATTTGAATAATGAGAGCGAAACGTGAGATTTTAACTGAGAGGGTAAATTGTTCCATATTTTAGAACCCTTTATTTTAGTACTATAAAAAGATGTCAGAGTAGTAAAAATCGCGATATAAATTTAGTTTAGCCTCTCTAGTTGGGTACCTGTGGACAACAAATTTATAATATGACATAATGGGAGACCTATTATGTTGAAAACAGATTAGAGTATAGAAGTACGCACCCCATCAATTCCGCAGGCTGAATTTTTCAAGTTACTTACAATATCGGTAATATCTTTTACTGAACAGGGTTCAAAGCTAAATTGATTTTCATAAACATTTGACAAAAAATCTTCGAAATTTCGAGAACATGTTGGAATTTTGTCTCCAAGTTTAGAGGCAATTGTACTAAAGTAATCATTGAATCCATTTGCAATTGTTAAGGGATCCGATGTATCATGGTCATTGACTTTAAACGTATTTGGTAAGGAAGTATTCTTCTTGCGGTTCATAAGGTCGTTCAAGACCTTCCACGTGCCTTTGATATCACTATTGCACTGATTAAATTTTTTCTCATAATATAATTTCTTAGCTAATTTTAATGTATGATTCAATTTGTTTCTGTACTGCTTGTATTGACGAGTGATTTCGGTTTTATTTCCTTTCTTATGTAGTCTATAGAGTCTATTTTTTTCGCGAATTGAGTTCAGAATGGATCGAGTTATCCATGGCTTCTTAATATATACTTTTGCAGAAGTTGACACCATAGGAAAACATTCATTGTATACAGAAAGGAATTTGTTAGAAAATGATTCAAAAGCATTATTAACATCGTCGGATTCATTAGTGACCTCACTCCAATCTATGGTCTTTACTTTCTGTTCGAAATTTATTTTATTTTCCTCATTAAATATTCTATATGTATAAGAATGTGAAACAGGAGATACGAAGTCTAATGCCCTATTCATATGAAAGACTGGGAAATGATCGGTTATGTCAGTAAGTAGTATTCCAGACAACAAACTATCCTCATGAAAATTTTGATAAACATTGTCAATTAAAGTTGCTGACCGAGATTTTACCCTAGTCGGCTTTGTTATCTTTGGAAAAAATAATACGATTTTAGTAATTCACTAAAATTTTTAGAAGGACCATGCGTATCTGTCTTGAATAAATCAATGTTGAAATCATCCATAAGTATGCATTTTATATTTTCAAGTTTTAATTTGTCCAAAAGAGATTTTAGGCTATCGTTAAAAATTACTACATTTTTTCCTGGTGGTCTGTAGATAATACCAACTGTATACGATTGCTTTCCCATGTCAAGTTGAACAAATAGTGATTCATACTCTCCATCATCTTCACGATATGAAGCTTCTTCAATAATGGTACAATTTGTTATGGTATCCTTCACATATAATATTAACCCGCCACCCTTTTTCTTAGATCTGGAGGGGAAAAAAGGCCGATAGCCGGGAATATCAAATAAATTTTCCGTCGAGGGATTAAGCCAGCTTTCGGAGATTCCAATAACAGAAAAATTACGTAGGCTTCTGGCATTAAAATGTATAACAGAAAGGGACTGGTTTTCGGTAATGCCGTTTGATCTAATACTAGATGTGAAAGATTGTTCTATATAATATTTGGATTGATGAGAGTTAATATCATTCCAGTATGCCTTCTCATACTGATTGTCTTCAGTTACGTAAATGTCCGTATCATCATTGTTAAGCTGCAATGGATTGAAACACATATCATCAATTGCGTCTAACGAATTGTAGCGTGGTCGGTGGTCAGTGGTCGGCGGTCAGCAATACTATTTATCAGTAGTTGGTCAACCGTTGCTGGCTGATAACCCTGGGATATGGTTGATGATTATCTGATGGTCAACGATTACTAATTGACATTAGACGGTTACTGTTGACGGTAATACTGATGTATGGTCACTTGTTGTGGTCACGGTTTAATTGACGGTCACTGGTTGACGGTTATCGATATATGAACGGTTACACGTTGACGGTCAATGTTGACAGTGTATTAGCTGGTATGACTGGGGACGGTTTACAGGTAGGTGGTGATAATGTCACTGTTGACATCGACGGTTACTGTTGACATCGACGGTCACAGACTAATGTTTACTGTCGACGGTCGACGGTCACAGACTGATGTTGATGTTGACGGTCGACGGTCACAGACTGATGTTTATGTTGACGGTCACAGACTGATGTTTACTGTTGACGGTCGACGGTCACCTGTTGATGGTCAGTGGTCCCAGTGGTTGATGGTTACAGTTGGTAAACCCAAATATACACCAAGTTGATACAGATTTGTAACAACAATAAAGCTATTTATTCTTGCAAATACAGGGTGGTGTTATGTTGTTTGTTTACATTATGGTAACACCATTGTTTGTTTACGTTATGGTAACACTTGTTTGTTTACAGTATGGTTACCCATATAAATGGTCCCACTCGATGGTTCAACAACAAAACAATGGTTGAATAAACATTCCCAACCCAAGTATAGGTTATCTGGTGTGGCTGTTTGGTGATTTGTACCTTGGTTGTTGATATTACTGGTGGTACCGCAATTAGTACCTTCAGAGTTAAAGATGTGTCCAGTTATGAGTCCCAGACAGGACTGACGATCCTTTTTGATTTTTTTGATTGAAATTGTAGTTTAAGGGCCGCTTCCCATTCGGATTTCGCGGCCCATCAACTCAATGTTTTATTTGGATTTCGCGGTACATTTCTTTGTTTTCTTTTAATATCTTTTCCAGCGCTAAATATATAAATAAATAAATAAATAAATGAATAAATAATAAATAACAATGATAGATTAGCAGGAGATGTAAATAGAAGTAAATAAGAGTCGCTATGTACAAGTTCGTAAGTCTTTCTTTGGTTTTTTTGGGAGCTATACTAGTAAATATGAGTTCACTGTTGGTCTAATCGCGTGGATGATTCCTTTGTCTTGGTACCCCTTTGTACGCACAAAGCCGTCCAGAAAAAACTGGCAGAACCATGGGCGTCTTCAGGATTTTTCGAATCGACTTCCCTAACGACGCCCTTGGGAACAGGGTGGGTTCTTCCAGAAATCTGTGCCTGTAACAATTGCTTGGAGTGTGTATTGGGGGACAGGACGGCAGGTCTACGTCCTATATTGTGTGAAAGTCAAAGGATGATATGTGTTGAGGCGTCATTTCGGTGTCATATATGGGGTAGCATGTCTGTGTGGTTTAGGATTTGGTATTCTGGTTGCTCAGTTCGGTGGAGTAGCCTGTCTAGCGTGGTACAGGGTCGAGTATTCTGGACGTTCTTGTTGTCCGACGATGATGATCTTCATGCATGTTTATCTCCATTTGGTGCTGTTTCATAATATTTGTCGTCATCGGTGTTCTGTTTCATGGCTGGTCTTACTCGTCTGTGGTCTTCAGTGTGCTGTGCCTGTATTACAAAGAATAGAAGAGTTTGTAGTTTCTTGTTTTCTGGTGTTATTTTTTGCCATCGACTGGCACTATCGTGATCTAAGTCACACATGATCAATATCAATAAATAATTAGGTACTAAATATTATAAATAAAAATATTATTATAGTTAAAGCCGATTGTGAATGTTTCATATAACCTCCAGTCTTCTGCCCCTGCATGAAGACCGGACGGTTAACATTCGTTAACGAGGGTTGGAAATAAGGGAACACAATTTGGTCGGAGCTCGTTATTAGGAGCTTTTAATTTGATCAGTGAATTTGTCTATGTTATTGCTATGGCATTTTGATTGGTTAGTGTCCAAATTTGATCAGTCATTTCTGATCACTGACCCTTATTTCCGCCCCTGTAAAATAGTTTTGACTCTAAGCGTGCTACATTTATTCAAATTTGGTCCTAGGTTTATTGGTGTCTTGGTGTAACCATATGGTATTAAATGGTAGAGTGATAGTCAGTAGATTTGATGTAAGCTAGTAAGGTGGAGTATACTTTGTTTATAAGAGGTGGTTTAGGATTTAATATAGAAGCCAACGACAGAGGGACATTTAAGTTTTTGAGTTCGTTTTCCAGTGTTCGGCGATAGAGGTCATGTTTTGGGCATTTGAGTATAAAATGTTCTATCGTTTCTTCTTCGTTGTTGCATGAAGTGCATAGTGGTGATGTGTTTTTTATTAGCTTAGATAAGTGAGATTTTAGTCCTGTTTTGCCTAGTCTTAATCTTGTGATGATGCGGTCGTCACGTTTACTGTTTAGCTGGAATCCAAAACTCCTTCTTTTCCCCTTATCTAGAATACTATGTAGCCATCTACCTCGGTTTTCTTCGTTCCATTCCTTCTCCCATTTACTATCTATTCTGGTTTTAATGATAGAATTCAGTTCTTTGGTTCCTAGTCCTATATGCACGTCAGGTGCAGTTTTGGTGAGGCTGTCTTTGGCTGTCCTATCAGCGGCTTCATTTCCCCTAACGTCCACGTGGGCGGGAATCCAAGCTAAAATGGCGTCAATGTCATTGTCTCGTATTTGTGTGCATAAAATTTCTATTTCGTGTATGAGGTCAGGTCTGCTGTCAGATTTGGAGTTCTTTATAGATACCAGTCCGCTTAAGGAATCGCTAAGAATAACGGTGGAAACAGGTCGGTTCTGAAGAACCCATTCGAGAGCCTTGATTATGGCGACTAATTCAGTGGTGTATACAGACATATTGTCTGGCAGTTTGAAACCTTCGTGAATGTCAAGTTCTGGTATAACGAATGCAGAACCTGTATTGTGACTTGTGTTTTTGGAGCCGTCTGTATATATTTTCAAGCGATTTTTCCAATGTGTGTCAATATATTCGAGGGCAGTGACTCTTATATGCTCTGGGTTGTCCTGTTTGGTGATGTAGCTATGTATATTCGTGTCCACGTGTGGTGTGATTAGTTGCCATGGTGGTCTATTGACCTTGTCAGTGTCAGAGATACAAGAGATAGGGATGTCGTGTTCTTGGAATAGTCGTTCTATCGTGTAACCGAATGGTGCGGAGTCTTTTTCCCATTTCCTTTTAGGAATTCGTATTCGGTTTTTGGGCCAAAAATGTTGTGGCATGGGTGGTTTTCGCCCTTGGCTATTGTTTTCCCTGCATATTTCATTGACAGCTCTTCTCGTCTTAAGTGTAAGGGTTTTTCATTAGTTTCTATTTGTAGACTACATAATGCAGTTCCTTTGAACGCCCCGGTGGCTATTTTTAGGGCCGAATACTGAATGCTGTCTATTCTTTTCAAATGGGTCTTGCATGCTGATTGATACGCGATTGAACCATAGTCTATTTTGGATCTGATGAGTGTTTGATATAATTTGATTAAGCTATGTTTATTGGCCCCCCAGTTGGTACCCGATACGCACCTCATAAGGTTCAGGTCCTTGTTACACCGAATAATTAATTGGTCGATGTGGTCTTTCCAAGTGAGTTTTCGGTCGAAGATCATACCTAGGTATTTGACACTATTCTTAAACTCGATTTTCTGGCCTCCTAGTGATAGCGTGATGTCTGTGGTTTGTTTATTTGAGAATAGCACACCGGTAGTTTTGACAGCTGAAAATTTGAATCCCCATTTATCGGCCCAGTCGCTGACTGTATTTAGTACCTTTTGCATTATACTTGTTAATTTTTTTATCGATCCGGCAGATTTCCACATGGCAGCATCATCAGCAAAAAGTGATTGTTCAATTTCAGGATGTTTTGTGTCAATTTCGTTGGCCAGGCCATTAATCAGGATGTTAAAAAGGGTGGGGCTTATGACGCTGCCCTGTGGGGTGCCGTTATCTAGCTGGTGGTCCATGGACATGGTGTTACCAATACGAACTTTGAAGTTTCGGTCATGAAGAAAATTTTTTATCCAGTGTTGTATCCTGCCCTTAATTCCTAGGTTGTTTAATTGGGTGATAATCCCGTCCTGCCATACAAGGTCAAACGCCTTTTCTATATCCAAGAAAATGCCTAATGTATATTGGTGTTTGGCATTACCCTTTTTGATTGAGTGTTGGAGTCTGGCTATGTGGTCTAAAGTACTTCTTTTTTTTCCGAAAACCGCTTTGTGTTTTGTTTAACAAGTTGTTGCTTTCCAGGTGATATTCAAGTCTGTTTTTGACCATGGTTTCCATAATTTTGCATAAATTTGACGTGAGTGAGATCGGCCTATATGACTTACTATCTGATGGGTCTTTACCAGGTTTTGGTATTGGGATAACAATAGATGATTTCCATTTGTTCGGGAGTTGTTTGGTCTTCCAACTCACATTAACTAGTTTTAGGATTAGTTTCTGAGTGGTGTTTGGTAGGTGCTTTAGGATTGTATACCCTAGTTTGTCTTCGCCGGGTGAACTTTCTTTTTTAGAGTGTAAAGCTTTTCTGTATTCATTGATATTAAAGTCTCCGTTAAGGTAGTTTTCTATATAATCATTTGTGTCATTTTCCAGGATAGTTTCTTGTTTGATTTTTCTGAATTCTGGTTTCAGGTTGCTATCGCTACTGTTTGATGCGAATGATTCAGCAAGATATTCTGCCTTTTCGAGATTAGTTCTCTTTGTTTTGTTTAGTACGGGTATTGTGTTAGTTGCTTTCCCTTGAATGCTTTTTATTTTATTCCATACTTTCTTTGAGTTAGTTTTCGTAACAAGACCCCACATACTGATAAAATACACTGATCTTGAACAGAGCAATAGTTTGAACTCACGCAGAATGATCGGTGTGTAACAAAATTCCAAATAAAAATAGTACACATAGATCTTGGTCACAGGAATTATGTTAAACACATTCGGAATGATCGGTGTGTGAACATGATCAAATATTAATAGTGCACATTGATCTTGGACACAGCAATGGATTTTAACTCACTAAGAAAGATCGGTTATATAACAAGATCCCAAGTATTGATGGTATTGGAGTTGTCATATTGGGAATCAAAATTACATATCAATACTCAAGGGTTCCACTTCAGTGTCACTAATTGGCATTACTGAGACAGTTTTCCAGGATAGTTGTGCTCAGATCAGTTGCATATGTAAGTCACACTTGAGTTATCGGCGATGTCGAGATAACAAATCGGTAATTCTTCATACACGGCGACACCATTATCGATGGCAGCTTATAAGCACATGACGAATCCCATTGTCATAGAAGTTTTCCCGATCAAGATAATCCCACAGAGACTCCTCATACGTATAAATTACGCGAATAGACAAACTGACTGGAACTTGGTAACGTCAATCATTAAACAGGAATGACCATTAAATAGGATCAACACATTCCGTTCTATGTAGCTGTTAGCAGTGCAAACCAGAGCATGTGACGACAGATGTCTGTATTGGTTGTTGACTACTCATTCACAGTTGGGCTATCAGAATCTAGAAATGGACAAGTTTGAAGGCTTTCATTTATTGACCAGGGCTATGAAGGGGGCTTCCCTTAGGTAGACAATTTTTCTTTTCTCTGCCTCCGCCTTCGGCAGCTCCTGTAATTTCTTTGACAAATCATACCGCAGTTGGGCCGGGGGAGGCAGGTCAGGAACAGCACTAAAACCGTTATCCCTCGGTAATTTACGGGCTTCTTCAAGAACTTGATCGCGGTCTTCTAATCTCAAAAAGCGAACATGAACGTTCTTTTTACCCACTGGACCACCTTTCAGTCTATGGACGGATTGACAAAGAAAGCTATCAACATCTTCTTTCGGCAGTTTCAGGGTGTCGATAAATGTAGCCCTCACTAAATCTGGCAAATCCGTCATGTAAGACACATACAATAGGTGACTACATGTGGGGAACCATTCAACCAAGGAGTGAAAAGGGCCAAGTATATTGCACGCAAAGTGTTGCCGATTGAAGTTGTCTTAAATGACGGGTCTGCCCTAAATCTGCAGTTGCTCGCGGTCGTTCTTGGCTATTACCCGGGACTCCCTTTACAATTAGATTCCACTTTCTCCCCCACAAATCTAATTTCAGTCGTTCATTTCTCTCGGCATCTATTTCCTTACGAATAGCCAGAATGCTGTGCTCATGAATTTCTTCCAGCTCCAAGTCGATATTTTCAACTGATTTTTCTCTGTCATTGACCTTTTTTTGCACGGTTTTCACCTTACCCGAAAGAGACTGGAGTTCATGTGAGAAACTGAGGTGTAATTTGACAAAACACTTACTAATGTCTGCAAGGTCCGTGACTTTATAGTCATCCGCCAGTGTAAGAGCCTCGAGAGAAACTTCGCCAT
The DNA here is from genome assembly GCA_036873755.1 of Hanleya hanleyi. NCBI lineage: Eukaryota > Metazoa > Mollusca > Polyplacophora > Lepidopleurida > Hanleyidae > Hanleya > Hanleya hanleyi. The sequence continues at coordinate 38,066 of JAVTVY010007922.1, forward strand.
TTTTGTCCCCCGCCGCAACGCGGCCGGGGACTTTAAAATGGTTCTTGCTTCTTTGTGTCCGTGGATGTCCGTGTACATCCGTGCATGTCTGTTCGAAGCGATAACTTCCTAACGCTTTGTTGGATTCTTCCGAAATTCGGAATACGCATTCCTTGCGACAAAGCGCCAGTCCGTATTGCATTTCAGCAACATCTGCCTGAAGGTGGCGCCACTGGTTCTTGCTTCTTTGTGTTCGTGGATGTTCGTGTACGTCTGTGCATGTCTGTTCGAAGCGATAACTTCCTAACGCTTTGTTGGATTCTTCCGAAATTCGGCATACGCATTCCTTGCGACAAACGCCAGTCCGTATTGCATTTCAGCAACATCTGCCTGAAGGTGGCGCCACTGGGTCAAAATGGATCTTGGTTCATTGTGTCCGGGGATGTCAGTTTGAATTCTTTACAAGTGATAACTTCCAAATGCTTTGTCGCATTCTCCCGAAATTCGGCATACGCATTCCTTGCGACAAGACATTGGCTCAGCCGCTGCTATTGCATTTCAGCAACATCTGCCTGAAGGTGTCGCCACTGGATCTCACTTCTTCATGTCCATTCCTGTCCGTGGATGTCTTTGCTAGCGATGTTCGTTGCAAGCGATAACTGCCAAATGCTTTGTTGGATTCTCCAGAAATTCAGCATACGCATTCCTTGCAACAAGACGCCGGTTGCTACTGCATTTCAGCAACATCTGCCTGAAGGTGGCGCCACTGAGTTTCTTTTCTTCTTGTCCGTTCCAGTTAAAATGGGCCTTCAATTTTGCTATGAAATCATTCTATTCCACATCATATGATTTACCCTAAAGCTTTTGCATGAACCATATTTTATTTCAGAAGTATAATATGAAATAAGTGACGGGAAAATCCCCGCAGTACTGAATCCCTGGTTTTTGAATTTCGTGTCATCTTAAACGAAGGACAACATTCCCTTCAATTTTGCTATCAAATAATTGCATTCCACATCATACGATTTACCCTAAAGCTTCTGCATGAATCGTTTGTGTCCACACATGTAACATACTATATTAATTAGAACTGAGTTCGGGTGCAGGCTGTGCATATGATCAATTTCCTGAATTGAATTGAATTCAACCTTGCTGGTCTTCAGACTGACAGATGATGACATGCAGTTGTCAGTGCGGTTGTTCATGTACAGGGAGCTTTCTATGAATTTCATGTCAGCACACCACCACTACCCTCAAGGAGAGCATGCCCCCACCCCCAGGGTGCCGAGCCACACCCTCTATCTCCCAAACTAGCCCTCGCCCGACCTTCATATATAATGTTTGAACATATATATCTCATCTTGGCAGAAAGTTGAAATGTGTGTGTAGTCTGCAATATTATAAACAGTGCAACAAAAGTAAGTCCCCCCCTAAACGATGTTTGATATCTTCCAAGATATTTTCCAGATCCTGATGAATTTTTGCACACACTAGCCCAGTAACCAGCCCCACACGGTATATCAAGGATTAATACGTAGGTGTAGTTGTACGCAAATGAGCATGCGCAAACTGGGAATCGGTCCAATTTGAAAAGTTCATGAACAGATTAATCCAGACTTTTCAATGTCAAATCGTTATTTCATCACAGAATTCGATCAACCAGTCATGAAATATTCGTGTGGTTGGGCATCCAGGACATGTCAACCACCACAAGAAATTCATGCGGTTTCACATAACGGGTTTTACGTAATTTGATGTCCGAGATGGTCAATAAAAACGGTCTCATACCTGAATATCCCATATTTCTGCCCACAAGTCTTGGGCATTCAGTTGAAGTTCTGTGGTAAACCATGCCTCGTTTATCCAATATGGATAGGGCTGTTGCAATTGGTCTGTTGGAGGCTAACACCCCTGTAAAACAGGTTGCTCGTCGAATGGGGGTAACACCTAAAGCAATTCGCAAATTGCAAGCAAAGTTTCGTGCTACAGGGGATGTGAAGGATCTACCAAAAAGTGGAAGGCCCAGGACGACCACACGACGACAAGACCGTCGAATCGTTAACGTCACACTGAGGAACAGAACGTTATCAGGTATGAGGGCCTCGGTGTGCCACAAAAAAATCGAATACCATTTTCTGATGTAGCGCAGATCCAACTCGTTCCGTTAAACACGACTCACTCACTCCTCAATTCACTTAACTCCCATTCTGAATTTCAGCACGAGAGGTCCGAGATCAAATAAGAGCAGATGCTGGTGCCGGCGCTAGGAGAGTGAGTGCTCAAACAGTTAGGAGACGCCTAAAAGCCGTCGGATTGCGTGCTAGGCGTATGGTGAAGAAGGCTTCTCTGCTCCGCCGTCATAAGATAGCGCGTCTGCAGTGGGCAAGAAATCATGTTCGGTGGACCAGACGACAGTGGGGCAATGTTCTCTTCAGTGACGAAACGCGTGTCTGTCTCCGTCACGTTGACGGTAGGAGGCGTGTGTGGCGTCGTCAGGGAGAGCAGCATGCCGAGTGTTGCGTGCAACCAGTAACGGCCTTTGGTGGTGGCAGCGTAATGGTCTGGGCAGGCATTAGTTTGACCGGTAAAACCGATCTGGTGCCGATTCAGGGGAACTTGAACGCTAATCGCTACGTGACTGAAGTTCTTCGACCACAGGTTTTGCCCTACGCAGGTGCCGTTGGGGATGGATTTGTCTTCATGGACGACAATGCGCGTCCACATCGGGCAAGGATTGTAAATGGCTTCTTCCAAACTGAAGGCATTGACCACATGCAGTGGCCCGCCAGTTCTCCGGATCTCAATCCCATCGAACATCTTTGGGATCAGCTGAAATAATCGGTCTATCGTCGAGTTGGGGTGGAGTCAAATCTTGATGACGTGAGACGCCTGCTTCAGGAGGAGTGGTTAGCCATCCCGCAACGTCGGATCGCAAGCCTCATCAACACCATGCGAGCACGTTGTCGAAATGTCATCCAATGTCGTGGCGGTTACACGCGATTTTAATGATTACTGGCCGTCGAGATACGGAGTCAACATGATCGAATTCTGTGATGAAATAACGATTTGACATTGAAAAGTCTGGATTAATCTGTTCATGAACTTTTCAAAATTGGACCGATTCCCAGTTTGCGCATGCTCATTTGCGTACAACTACACCTACGTATTAATCCTTGATATACCGTGTGGGGCTGGTTACTGGGCTAGTGTGTGCAAAAATTCATCAGGATCTGCAAAATATCTTGGAAGATATCAAACATCGTTTAGGGGGGACTTACTTTTGTTGCACTGTTTAGTATAATTCTGCCACCCGTCAATGAATTGCAACCCCAAAATGCTTCAATTTATCAGGCACAGACCCATGTTTTTGCCTCTCGGCCAATTTTGGCCATGGGGTATTGAATTGGGACCTGATTGGGTGGAAACCTTGGCGGCTATCTTTAATTTTATGCAAAATGCATAATGATCCATATCTCGGAAACCATTCAACTGTTCAATACGAAATTTGATGTACATCATCGATACATCAAGCAACTTTCAACGAATTACTAAACAGGCTTTTCTGATTAGCTGGAAACCCTGGAGGCCATTTTTAATTTATGCGAAATCAATAATGATACATATCTCGGTTACCATTGAGTTGTTTTATATGAAAGTTGGTATACATCATCGATACATCCAGATACTTTGAATCGGGACCTGATTGACCGAAAACCTTGGTGGCCATCTTTAATTTATGCAAAATCATTAATGATCTCTATCTCTGATTCCATTGAAGTGCTCAATGTAAAATTTGGTATGCATCATTGATGCATCAAGAGACTTACGATGAATGACAGATCTGGTTTCTCTGATTGGACGGAAATCTTGGCGGCCATCTTTAATTTATTCAAAATCTTTAATGATGTTTATCTCTGATACCATTTAAGTGTCCTATACGAAACTTGGTTTACAGCATCGATGTATGAAAAGACTTGCATTAATGAAAAACCACATTAGTTCCTCTGAGTGGCGAAAAGGATGGGCAGCCATCTTTAATTTATGCAAAATCATTAATGATCTCTATCTCTGACACTGTTCAAATGCTCAATGTAAAATTTGGTATACATTGTCGATGCATCAAGAGATTTGTGGAATGAATACCGGTTTCTCTGATTGGATGGAAACCTTAGGGGCCATTTCTAATTGCAAAAATTTTTATAATCTGTATATTTGTCACTTGACTGCTTGGTGTTCCTGACATCTTTGTTCAAATTGAATACATTATGAATGGCTGGCGCCCAGAGCCGAGGGGTTTTCGAATGTGCAGCTTCGTATTGTATTGGTAAGTGGGTCCCTTGTCTGTGGATCTTGCTTGGAATTGTTTTTCATGCCAATCCGCCCCTGGGTCGCGCCACCTGGGGGCCAAGTTAAAATTGCATCTCCAGACAATAACTTTTGAAAACCTTCACGATTCTTTCAAATTTGGTGTGTGGGTACCTTGCCTCAAGATCTGGCTTGAGAACGTTTTTCGTGTTGAAAGCTAAGTAAAGTGTTTTTAGACAATAACTTGAAAACCTTGACCGATTCATTCCAAATTTTGTGTGTAGGTACCTCACCTCAATTTCTCGTTTGGCATTGTTTTTCATGCTGATCCACATATAGGTGGTGCCACCTGGGGGCCAATTTTAAATTATATTTCCGGACAATAACTTTTTAAAACTTGACTGAATTTTGGTATATGAATACATGTACCTTACCTGAAGGTTTCCCTTGGGATTGTTTTTCTTGTCGATCATATCATAGGTGGTGCCACCGGTAGGCCAAGTTAACATTTTCTATTTCCAGTGTCAAGGAATCTTGCCTCAAGATCTCACTTGGGATTATTTTTTATGCCTATCTACCTATATATGGCGCTGACCTGTGGGCCAAGGTAAAATTGCATTTCCGGACAGCTGCATGTTGGACCGAAACGAATTCTTTTAAATTTGGTATGTTGGTACCTTCCCTCAAGGTATCCTATGGGGCCATGTTAATGATGTTTTTCCTAAGTTTTATGATTTTACTTTCTTCACAATACGAATGAATGTTTCCTTTTCTAAAGAAGCAAAAGGGATGCGTCCTTGATCGTATTCGATCGACTGTATCTAGTTTCTTCAATATTTGGCATATATGCATTCCTTGTGACAAGGTGTTGATTGGTATTGTGTGTCAGAAAGATCTTCTTGAAGGTGGCGCCACTGGGATTCTTTCCGTTATTTTGTGCTGCAAGCAATAACTTTGAAATGCTTTGAAATGTCACTCGAAATTTGGTTTCTGGGCGATAACTTGAGAGCTGCTCATCAAATTCTTCCCAAATTAGGCATGCATATACATTGTACCTTGCCATGAGATGTTGCTTGGGATTGCGTTATCCACTTCTGCTTAGAAGGTGATACCACCTGATGACAAAATCTGAAATTTGTTTTTGGCCAATAAAAATTGAGAACTGCATGCATTCTTCTGAAATTTAGCATGCATGTACCATGCCTGGAGATGTTGCATGGGATTGCCTTTCACTCATTTGCACTTACAGGTGGCGCCACCTGGTGGCAAAATCCCAAATTTGTCTTCGGGTAATACCATGACATAAGATGTCACTTGAGATTGCGCTTTGCTCACTTGCGCCTACAGGTAGCACGACCTCGTGTCAAAATCTAAATTTGATTTCGTTCATCGGATTCTTCTCCAATTTGGTATGCAGACACCATGCCATGATATGTCCCCTAGGATTGTAGTTCGCCTTCCTCTGCATAGGCCTACTGGTGGCGACACCTGGTGGGCAAATCTGAAAATTGTTCTGGCAATAATTTGACAACAGATTCTTCTCAATTTAGAATTTATATGCCCTAAGATGTCGCTTGGGATTGTGTTTCGCACACGTCTTGTGCCTATAAATCTAAATTTGGTTTCCGGGCAATAACTTGAAGACCCCTCTTCAGATTCTTCCCAAAGTTCGCATGCTGATACATGTACCTAGACTGTAGAACTCTCTGTTAAATCAGGATATTACAAGGGCGTCAGAAGCGGTACGGCAGGTACGGCCATGGCCATATACCACTTTTGCGCAAAAAAAATACGAAAGAAAGAAAGAAAGAAGAAAACGAAGAATGAAAGAAGAAAACACAACCTAAAAAAACAAACTAGAAATGCAAGCCGATTTGATAGCTTCCAAGTTGAATAATACTCTGATCGGGCCAAAGCGCCATTGAATTTATTAGCGGCTCTGAGTACCGGCTAGCCCAGTCTCGGGACAATTTCGATTGTGCATAGCAAGTAACATGTACGTTCATATGCATGATGCCGGTTTGGTGTTCACGTTATTTTATCAACGAAACAAGAAATTAATTTTCTTCATACGTATTCCGTTTTCCGCTTGTCCAATATGTCATAGGCCTACCAGGCTATAGGTTGTTTCTGGCTGCATCCATCCGTACCCGATCTTGTATTTCAAACAATATACGGCCTAACGAGCTTTGGTTAAAACAGGAGCTCAATAGCACCTTATATGTTGTATCACCTGAACACAGTTTTTACACTGTTCTGGCGTATATCCTATCGGGAACAAAACACTGCTCAGATGTTCTCTGTGAGCGCCATTTGGTGACTTTTTTTTATATAAAAAGCGCTAATGCTGTGAGGGATAACCACCCTCTCGGGCTCTTCCCGGATCCCTGCTTGGTTGCTTTGCTCCTTCGCTCTCTCGCAGGCCCTGTGGAGTGTTGGTAATGGGAAGTGGGGCGAGGGGTCTACTGGGGGCGTTAGCTCCCCCTCTTTATAGTAATTCCCAAGTAATTGCCTGCAAGTAATTGTAATGATGGACGGGGTAGAGAGGTTTTATCACATCTTTTTGCTTTTTTTTTGCGGGGTCTTGTCCATGAAGTAATTTACTGTTAGCAGTCATGGCCCATTATAAAAGCTATGAGCGGCAGCTTTATTATTGCAGAAGTATAGCTAGCTAAATTATGAATGTAGATGGCGTTACTTCTGTAATGAATTTATCAACACCCCATTGCCCATAAAAATTATCTCGGTTACTTCTACACAATGTGTCTAGGTTATGGTACTATACTATACACCATTTTTTTGTAATTCAGCATCGCAGAAAACCACCATCGATTGTATTTTCATGGTAAAAGGGTTAGGAAAGAACTAAAAATACACTTCAATGCAGAGTGATTTTGATTCGCCAGAAATTGCTCAGAACGCTTCTTCAGCGATCTAGACCCCAGGAGCTTCTGGGGCCTGGGCGGCCCCTGAACACTCGCCTAAAGTGATAGTGGCCGTGTACCATTTGAATTTGCTTCCGACACCCCTGTATTAACAGACAGTGTCAGCGTACTGTTCCAGCTGTCTCCCCTTCAGTGATTGGTCATTCGACCCCGCCATTTTAAACTAATATGAGCATTTTCATTGGATCACTATTTATAGGAGCACACCAATCTTCATACACAACCACGTGACTGTCTCAGTTGACTGATGACATAGCGCGGCCTCGTTTTTGATTTCAAAATCTCCCGTCTAACTGGGAAAATGTTGTTGTTGCTGCATCAGCTGATCATTGACCCTTCGTAGAAGGGTGAGTGAGTGAGTGAGTAGGATTTAACGTCGTTTTCAACATTGTTTCAGTTATATCACGACGGTGCCTACATGTGCCAGAACACGAGAGTGTTCACAGTTCCTATTTTTCTGGACACTGATCAGCCCAGTCAGTACAGCACCCGGTCACCCATCCAAGTATTGACCGAGCTCAACGCTGCTTAACTTCGGTGATCTGACGAGAACCGGTGTGCCCAACGTGATGCGCCGTACCCGTAGAAGGGTCCAATACTATAGGCTATAGGCTAATGTACCATGCCATGAGATGATGCCTGGGATTGCATTTCGCCCACTTGCACCTACAGGTGGCGACAGCTGGTGGCAAATTTTAAATTTGGTTTCCGGGCAATAGGTTGAGGATGCCTTCAGCTTCTTGTCAAATTTGGTTTGCAGATAATGCCTTGAGATGTCGCTTGGGGTTGCTTCTCGGTTACATAATTTCCATGCTTCTCTGCATGGAAACTATATTACAGAAGCAATCAACTTTCAGTCAACCGTTCTGAGTTGATCTTAAAACTTGTGAAGGCAGAAAGACCCTTCCACATTCAACGCCTATGAAGCAGCAGTTGCCTCCCTCATGTATATCCCCTGAGACCAACAATGCTAAAAAATATTGCTGCCGGCGGGGGACCTAGCATCCTCTGGCTGCTTGTCTCTGTTGATTTTGGAGCCGATTTTTCTTCAGAGTCCATCCTAGATTTTCGTTTCCCTCCATTCTTTCCAGCCATAAAAATATGCAGAAAATAGTAGCACTGGTCGTAATGATGAACACAATCGGATTATTTTCACTGGATGGTCAACATAACTGCCGATTTAGAATGGATTTTGCTGGAGGAGACCACACACACATCTGCTCGCCACTAAGCCATGACCGGAATATATGATAATAAGCAAGGTTGTTTAGAAGAAAGATCTAGAAATTCCAGCCATAACTTCATTTATTTCTAAGTCGCGAAGTTCTATTTATACATTGCTCGCACAATTGCTTACAGATTCATCCCAGGTAAACTCCACTGAGGGTTATTTCTCTTCCATCAAGACTATTTGCTCCAAACTGAGATACTGCTTGAATATACAAAACATTTGAAGTTCTCGTTTTGTTGAAAATAAAATTCACTTGTTCATTGTTTAATTCACAAACCTTGTGTGGACGTTAATTATTAACATTTCTTATACAGTACTAAGATTTGTTATTATTCTAGCTGAGACTTCTAAGCTTTTAAAGTAACAGATTTAAGAGTTTTCCTTCCTTCTACGAACTCATCAATAGCGGCACCTTCGGAGGGATAACACTTTTGGCCATTAGATACGTTACCAAGTGGAGGACGAAATTCTAGATATTTCCAGAGGGTAAATATCGTTGATAGTTTTTCAGGTACAGTAGCCTGATAGGAACTGACGAGAGTTTGAATTCTCATTCAAGGCTACTTACATATAGCACCCTGTGTGAAAACCGCTACAATAGTAATGTCTGTATTGGTTAGTTACAGCTTTGTCCTTCCAAAGTAACACGTACTGGCGTTCGTAGTATAGTCACCGCAAAAAGGTCATATTTTGCCGTGGGAGGTAACTCTTGATTCCGATAGGGGCGCCACTAGCTCAAGGTTATAGTGTAGGAAGCGGCCATGCCCGGCCTTTGACCTCTGAGGC